>JAKKIK010000200.1:0-41821 GCA_024500135.1 Heterodera carotae
GTCACAAATTTAAAAAAAAAAAAATTTCAGTGACGAAATGCACAGTGACGAAACGCTCAGTGACGAAAAGCACAGTGACGAAATGATAGGGAGCCTAAAAGTAGGTACCTAGGTAATAGGTAGAAAAATCCCGAAATAGGTAAAATTAGGTATTATAAAAATGGGTGTAGAAGCTCCAAACTAAGCTAAAAACTCGTTTTTTGTGCTTATCTCAACGTTACAAGTGCGCAAAAAATTTAGGTATTTACCTAAAAATCCCATCCCTAGATATAATACTGCGACTTGAGACCTTGCCTGTCGATTTCGATTGTTGATTTTTTAATAGATTTTACAACCGAACCCTGGACCCGAATTCGAACAAAAAGTCGAACCTAATTTTTTTTTTCAAAAATTGGTTTATCGTCTTAAAATGATTAAATGGATGCTAGCTGTCGTTATTTCCCGCGTTTATGATATTCAGGCATTTCAAGTGTTTAGGCGATAAAACCGATTTTTGAAAAAAAAATAAGTTCGACTTTTTTTCGAATTCGGGTTCGGGGTTCTGAATTGATCGAAATGGATGTCAGATTCGTAATCAGCGACCACGAAAACCTATAGAAACACTTTTCTGACCTAAAAAAGCAATTTTTTTTTATGGCCTGTAAAGTGCATAAATACCGCGACCCCGAATACCCATAAAAATTGGTTTTAAAAACTTAAAAAAACAAATTTTTTTATGGGGCGTAAACTGTAAAAATACCCAATTAATTTTGAAGCATTTCCTTATAAATGCCAAAAAAAAAGAAAAAAATTTTAATTTTGATAGCTTTTTGGTCCATGGAAACAAAACCACTCGGGAACGAAACGGCGCTTGGGAACGAAACGGCCTGGGTGCGAAACGATACAGACTCATTCCTTTAATTGTTTTTAGAGTGGTGCATCAATTTTTCGCTTTAATAATGTGGCCGCCTCCGATGCGACATCCTCCCCAATACATTGGCGGAGGACGTCCACCTCCGGCATATCCATCGCGTGAACTTGCTCCCATGGACTATCCGCCAGGGCCTTCTGCCCTTTTACCACATCTTCCTCTTGCCAATTCGTTCGGAGCCGACGAGCGATCGCTGCCGCCATGGCACAGGCGAATGGGCGCTGAGCAACCGATGATTAATGACAGTTGGAAAGCCGCGGACTCGTCATGGCGACAACAGCCACGACAGTTTGGGCCATATTCAAGTGAGCGAAATTTTTCTATTTTTTTAGAAATCGGGTTGTTAGCGGCAGAGCAAAAGGGTGTCCTCTTTTTGGACTCTTTTGGTAAGACTTTGACTTAGCCCCACCTATGTTTTGATGAAATTCTAATGTAAAACTGTTAGATATTACATAATAATCAAAAGAAAGCATTGAAAACTGGCTGTAAAGCCTAAAAAACACCTTTTTTACCAAAAATTTGATTTTTTAGACCATCATATTTTTGTTATAATAGTGTTTACAGTGAACAACAAGCGGCCAAATTGATCTAGCACATTCTTTTTAACCTCCATTCGCCATTTTCACCCAATTCCGAAACCCGTACTCCAATTCGAACAAAAAGTCAAACTTCAAAATTTTTTAAAAAATCGGTTTATCCGCTTAAAAAGCTGTAATAAACGCTAGCTGGTTCCCGCATTAACAGTTTTACATTAGAATTTCATAAAAACATAGGTGGGGCTAAGTCAAAGTCTAGCCAATCTTTTTTTAGACAATCACTGAGCAATAGATGTTTCTCCTTTGCGAACGCAGTTTTTGTTTGGCTATTTTAAACTTTTTGTGTCTTTTGAATTACAATACCAAAAAAAGTTTTCCAAATTAATAACAGTTGTCTTCCAGTAATGACAGCACAAAAACAGTGTCTAACTTCTCAATTAATTTATTAATTAACTGAAGATGGCATAAAGTACTTTACTTCCATTTTTACTTGGATGCAGGAAAATCCGACTCAAGCATAAAATTTGGTTCCCATCAAGGGCGTATCCAGAACTCGGGTTTCTGGGGGGGGGGCGGGGCTGGAACTGAAAAAGTCATTCTTTAGGGGTGTACTTTTCAATTTTCCATGTGATATTTAGGGGTGTATTTTTCGGTTGTATTGTATTGCCATGTTTTTTCCCCCATTTAAATTTTTTTTCTTTCTCATTTCGGGCTGAGGGGGCTGAAGCCCCCTCAGCCCTCCCCCCCCTGGATACGCCCTTGGTTCCCATGTAATCCGACTTTAATTTGTTCGTGTATAAAAAACAAGTAATTCAGATCACGAGTTCTACCGCCAACAATACGGCCAGCTTCCGCTGTCTCGACCACATGGCAACTTTCATGCGCCTCCCCCTCCTCACATGCATCTCAGTCATCCTAGCAGTTTCGCCCCGTCCGCCCATTTTGGAGGCGAACTGATGTCGATGCACTCTTTCCAAAGCCCATCCGGTGGACATGTCGCAGTGCCGCCCGAATACGCGGCGGCCCGAGCGGACTACGAACGCCGACTGCGCGACCATTGCGAGGAGACGCGCAAGATAAACAGTGCCGCTGCGTCAAGCTTTTGCGACTTTTCGCGAATGGCCAACGACAGGAACGAAAACGCGAGACCGAGGCCAGGCGACTGCGGAATTGAACTGCTAACCCAACCAAGCGCGAGACGTATTCGCATCAAATGGAGCATACGGATGCCAGGTGAGCGGGATTAATTGGGACTTTTTTAAATTAAATCCCTCAAAAAAAGAATAGATTTACCAAAAAGAATTTATTCCATATCCCGTGCATTTAACAAAAATAATGAAAAAGAAGAGATCGTTTTGGAAAATGACTCAGTTCAGTCCTACAACTTTTAATTGCGCTGTTCCCTGCCCCTGGCGGTTTTGCTTCCGCTTCCAATGCGTTAGTCGCTTTTCCCCTCCCTCATAACAGTCCCTGTTGTTGTTCTTGCGCCTCCTCCACCCGTCTCCAATAGTCCAATTGTGTCATTCTCATTTCTTGCATATGTCCCTCCAAAAGTTTGTCGATTTCATTTGTGCTCACGACATATGAAGTGTCGTATGGCCATTTTGGCGGCACTTTGGACGAACATTGTGCCGAGTTTAACAGTTGGTCCAACTGTGCTTCATCGGCGCGTAGCGGCGACTTCCAACCGCCCCAATTTGCCGAGTTTTGCCATCTTTTTGTCGGGAAGGGACCATTCTTATGCTATAAAATCCCATAAATATGCAATACTTTTTCTTCCATCCGTGAATGAAAAAGTCGCGTGAACACCATTTTCCACTGGTAAGCCATCCATCGCGTGACCAATGTGAACGGAAGTTGGACAAAAATTGGACATTTCCGCGTCCGCTATGAAATTGGTTGCGTTTCCCGAGCACTGACCGGACACAATCAGTGAACAGTCGAAGGCCGTCGTCGTCGGTGGAAGTGCGCCAAAATTCCCAACAGACGGCATTTCGACTGGAGCATTGCATTCCGCCTTTTTTCCCACAAAAATAGTCCAGGAAGACAGCCTTTTAAATCGAATTAGTATTTATTAAATCAACAAAACCATTATTTACGTGGATTGCGCCATTGTCTGTGCCGTGCCAACTCCACGGCACTTCGTCATAATAATTGGCCCAATATTGGAGAAAACTGCGCGTGAATTGCGTGTTCCTGGCCAAATAACTACCGGCAGCAATTTCCCCATTGAATATTCGCTCATAGAACACCAGGTCGACATCCCCAGAGGGGATGTAATCCTCCACAAAGTGGTTGGGGTTGATAATTGCCATGTCCGCATCCATAAACAATATCCACTCCACGCTCGGATGATCAGCCATCCAATGGGACAGGGCACAGTGCCGTCGGAACATAAACTGACCATAAATGGACCGACATTTTGGAACATTCCCATCATAAAATTACGTCTTTTTGTGGACACAGTTTATGAATTGTCACATTTTTGGAAAAATCCGCCACAATTAGTGAATAATTTTTCATTGCGCTGTAACATTTGAGCGTTCGATGGGCCAATCGGTATTCAGTGTGCAAATCTTCCGTCTTTGCAACAGCCAAAAATAAAGCGACATTTTTCTTTGAACCTATGGCAAGAAATGGGAGCATTGGCGGCTTACAAAGCTAAAAAAAAACAATTTTAAGCATTCTTTTCTGACATTTTGGACCCAAAAGGCAATAATTAAATTAAACATCAGTCTCCGAAAAGAGAATATGTACTGTTAATTCATTTTTACCCGTTGTCCTTCGTCCCTGCTGAACAGTGTGTAATTTTTCGTTCAAAAATAATTCAATTTTTGCAACTTTGTCGGGCGAGAAATTGAATAAGTGAAATATGACAAAAATGGCAGCGAAGCAAATGATCAACAGCAGAAAAAACGCCCTTTTATTAAGCCGGCAAAAAAACATTTAAAATATTTTTCTCTTCTGCTGGCAAATTTTGATTATTTTAAATGATTCACATATTTCGCTTTTTTTTTTGATGTCCTTGGGTAAACAATAAATACAAAGCAAATAAATCCTATCGATTAGTGAATTGAGTGAGTGAATTTTTGCGTAACAGCAGCAGCAGCAGTTGATACACACCATTGATTCATTCAGATTGGATGGGTGGGAGAAAATGGACTGGCGAATGACTTTTTTTTGATTTCCATAAAAAAAAATTCACAGCAACGCGAGAAAACAGAGCTAAGTCAGGGGGGAGTGGGGGATGGACACCCTTTTCGTTTCGGGCCAATTCGTTTTATAAATGGGGATGCAAAAATGAATTGAAAAAATAGGGTATTATTTACCACTGGTGGGGGCGTTTTTTAAAATGATTTATTTTTTTACATTTCTTTTATTATTGTATGATCAAATGTCTTACTCCCTCTTAATTCCAATGCGTTTTTTTTCTAGACAAACATGACAAGCTGCGATTGCATTTGGCGGTACGCCTTGAGAAGCTCGAGGGTGGCCTGGTGCGGGGTGCGCGGGGCAACGAATTGGGACCGATCATGGACAAAATGATGCCCATTCATGTCATGCACTCCGAGTTCAGCGCATTGCCGGGCTCAACGTGAGTGGTTTTGTCAGGGTTGGCACCTTTTTAAGCATTGATTGGTTATACTATTTTTGGTATCGGATTGATCTGAGTGTCATTGACTCGAAGGACATCCCATTGGCCTCAGCAACTGTTTACGAACGTGCAAGTGCGCTTCGCTTGTTTAATAAAACGCTAACAAATTTAATTATGCAAATTTAATTCATTTCCCAAAACTTTTCAGTATTTTCGCTTGAGGAGATGAAAGTTCTCATGCAAAAGGCCATTAGCCACACCGGCACAGAAATGCAACCGTTTACGGTGAGTGGTGGGAGCACATTTGGACTATTCATGTTTTAAATACCTTTGTATTCAAATTAAATAAGCGATTAGTCGACACTGACTGATATTTCAGTATTTGTATCGGTGCAAACCCAAAATTTACTGGGACTACGTGGTCAACGAGACGAGAGCGGAGATGAACGTTTATGAGAAGGACAGCAACGGACAATCGGCGACTCCAATCAACACTGCAATTTCGGGTGAATTGTTACTATATCTTAATACGATGTGGATACCTGTTTAATTGCTTGTAATATTTTCCAGGACTGTTTTTTTCGGCTCGTTTGGACCCCAAGGGCCAAGTGCCCACGCAGTCGCCGTTCGGCGATGTTCGATTTGTACGTCGGTTATTACTTTTTCAAATTTCAATGCCAATTTTATTTTTTTACATTACTTTCAGATGCTGCCCGCTTGCATGCTTTTGCAGCCTCAGCTGAATTTGTACTTTGCTGATTTTTACTGCAATTCCAAGCCCCACTACGTAACGGTATGTCCGATTTTTACTTTTTTTTTTTTTTTTTGCCAAACCCCGATTTTATTTCCGCAGGTTGTCGTCTGTCGCGAGCACAGCGAAATTGACCGTTTTTGCAGGCAGAAACTGCTTCCATTGGCACCTTTTGACAACCCATTTCTGCTCTTCCAGCCAACAAATTCGCCTACGGTGCCAATGACTTATTCCGCCAATCGGAATGTTTGGGTGGAAATTTATTACACGGAAAATGTTCCGTTGGCATGGTATGTGTGCATTTTTGGAAATTAAAATAACATTTTTTATTTCCTTTTTTTGCCAAGGGGTCAGCTCCACCACATCAGCACCTTTGGCGTCGGTACATCCAAAATTGGCGGTTTGCCACACAACAAAAGTTGCCGAGTGTGCAATTTGTACCCGCAAGGACCAAGCGGCGAAATTGTTGCGAATCCGTTGCCAGAGAATGTTGAACAAATTTCGGCAGAAAAAGCGGAGCAAATGGTCCGCGAGGCTGAAGCGGCCGATTTGGTGGACGATTTCGATGATGGAGAAAGGCGGCAGGAGACGGATGAACAGTATATCGGCGGCAAGGAGGACAGGGAAGAGGAAGCCGAAAAGAGAAGGGCGGAAGACGGACGACAGGTGCACAAAAAGTGGGGACACAACGGACGGGCGCTTGGATTTAAAAATTTGGGCGGGAAATCAAATTGGGCCGAACGAACAAAGAATAGCGCAAATTAGTATTATTGTAACTTTTCCCACCTTTTCTCTATTGCAGGTGGTTGTTCCCTTTGAACAGTTGCAGAATCGCCTACAGCAAATTGAGTGTGCTATTGCCAAAGATGCAGCGGCTGCTGCGGAAAATGATGCCAATGGCACTCCGCCATTGCCAACTTCGAAAATGTTCGCCGAATTTGTCCAGCAAATTGGCGGCTTTTTGCAGGAAATGCGCAAAGACTTCGACAATTTGAATGCAAAAGTTGACGCGGTGGAGACAATCATTTGGACGGAACAAAATGAAGAGACGGGGCCCGTCGGGTTGGAGGTGGGCAAAATCACGACTCTTCATTCAATCATACCTCATTATTTAGCTGATCGATGAGTTCACCGATGTCGACGCACTTCTGCGGGAGGACGGCGTCGACGACGGCATGCTGGTGGTGGTGGACCAAACTGAACGAATCGGCGACCTTTCATTGTCTGTGCACGAAACGATGGACACGCTATTGGGACGGGTCAACAAATCGGAGGAGGACAAGGAGCCGAAGGCCGAGTTGGAGCAGCACGAGGAGAAGCAGCAGCCGATGCGCGGGATGCGACGACGGAGTTCGACGAACGATGCAACGGTGGACAATGCGCGGAAGAGACATTGCCGGAGGGAATCGCGTTGAAATGAAAATTATTTTTGCCATTTCAATTATTTATTTATTTTTATTCCTTTCCCACTTTTTTTTACTGCTATTATCTCTCTCACTGTTCCGGTTATCCATGAATACCAACATTGCCGTATATGCGAATTTGTTTGATTTTTGAGCAATGATTTAGCCGTCGCATACCGAAACCAAAAAATTACAATAATTTCAAATTCCATTTAATGTCTTATTGGTTCGTTCCTCGTTTTTTATCTTCAGTGTTGATCAATTGGACTCTGATCGATCAATGGAGTTTTGCTAATTTGAGATCGCCCCTTTCAATCAGTCCATTTGCTACCCCAACTTTTGAGTCCATTCGTTGTATTTATTGGCCCTTTTTATGTCGGCAGTCATCCGTCATTCATTTCTCCTTCCTTCAAAAGATCGCTTTAACTCCGTGAAAAATATTTTAACATACAGCAGAATGAATAATCTTAATCGTAAACTGATTTCAATTATACCTAATCACCAAATGTTTGGAACTTCCTTAAAATTGGTAAATATTATAGCATTTTCTGGTGGAGTCGAATTTGAAAATGTTTCGTGACGATGCCATGACAAAATTTGATCAATGGCTCCACGAGCAGCAGAAACGGGGCGATGGTCACTTTTTGTGCACAAAAGTCGAATTGCGCCCGGTGGACGGCGATTCGATGGGTTATGGCCTTTTTGCGCGGGAGGACATTCGATTGAATGAAACGGCGATAAAAGTGAACGGAGGCGGCGGGGCAGAAATGCCATAAAAAATTTTAAACCGTAATAATTCACTCAATTGAGGTCCCCGAACGGATGATGATAACGGCAGGAATGGTGGCCGACATTGCGGAATATGCGGCAATTATGGAAAGGTCGCGCGGGGTTAGGGCAAAAACCCAATTTTAAGCCAAAATACCATGCCAAATTAAATGACTAATTTCATCGAAACAAATAAATCGCGCGAATTGTTCTTACAGAGTTCCGCTCGACCCGTCCGAAGTGTTGGCATTGTTTTTTTGCTTTGAACGCGTCCATTTCGACTGTTTTTGTGAACAGACGACGGCCAATGGGCCATTTTTAGTTCAATGGGCCATGGACATTCCGCCAGGATTTGACCATTTTATGAAAATGCGTAAAAGTCGGCGAAGATCGGCCGATGAATTTTGGTAAATGGGCGGCACAATGCTCGGGGGGATTTTTGAAGATTTTATATTTTTCGGTGGCGTCCTTATCTCGGCATTTTGCCTCTCCGCTTCGGCACGCCCCTTTTTCGTCATTATTTGCGCGGTGGCGGCGACGTTCGGCTTCGCCGCTTGGCCGACAAATTACCGCAAGAGGCCAAAAACAAATTGCTGGGCCAATTAGCTGAATTGGAAACATTGGAGAAAAAAGTTGGCACAAAAATGCGACAAAAAAAATGACAAATTTTTTGTTAGCTTTTCTCTGTGCTTTATTCGCCGTATTTTGACCAAAAAACAAACTGTTGTTCCGAGGAAACATTTAATGTCGCTTCTTACGTTGACAAAATGCCACACAAATCATTCGAATTTTGGCGCGAAATGTGCTGCTGGGCATGGCACGTCGTTAACACGCGGTAAAATGTGACCAAAAAACAGCTGTTTTTTTGTGGCCATTATTGCTATTTCAAATGCAAAATATCGCTTTTCGTTTTTTTTTGTTCAGTTGCATTTTTGTGCCCGATTTGCCCTTTCATCCGTTGGTCGATTCGCCGCCACTTCGGCACAACGGCGCCGAAATGAAAGAGCCAACGAAACGGCGACAGCGAATCAAACGGCGGACAGAAAACGCCGCCGGCAGTGAGCAAAGGACAGAAGCAGCAAATGGACGGGCAGCGCAAAATGGCGGCACGACAGCGCCGGAGGGTAAAAGAGCAGAAAGTGGCAAATGAAACGCGAAATTAATTAATGCATCGGCCGACGAAATGCCAAAACTTTGAATGCGTAAATGGGCGCCGCCGATCACTGCCTAAAGAGTGTTTTTTTTGCAATTTATTCTTTTTCCAGCCGATGGTTACGGTAACGCGGGGGAAAAGAATGGAGAAGGCGATTACGGTGGCTCATTGGCACTCATTCCGCTGGTGGACATGCTTAACCACAGCACAGACGCGCAGGTGGCCGGCCGGGGGAGAGAAGAGAATGAATGGCATTTTAAGTGCCAATTTAAAATATTGTTTATTCCTTGCCAAAAGAGCGAAAATTACACCAAAAAATGCATTTTTGTACAATTTGTTTAGTGTGTTGCAATGTTTGACCACCAAAGTTCGCGCCATTATTATCTGATCCGTGCCGATCGGCACTTTGTGCCCGCGGGCCATCAACTCTTTGTGTGTTACGGTGCGCATGACAACGCGCGACTTTGGGTGGAGTACGGCTTCATAATGGTGATCAAACAGACAATCAATCAATAATACACTGCTAATAAATTATTGATTGATCAGAATGGATGGAATATGTTCAGCCGCGTCGTCGTGCCGCGTGGTCAGTTTTTTAAATATGTGTCAATAAAACGAAATAAATAGAAAAAAAGTAAAAATGTAATTACATTTTTTAATTTAAAGATCTTTTTGTTGCACTCGCTGAACGCTGCGGGGTTCGTGTGAGCGAAAAGCGAAGGGAAGTGCTCAAAAAAGCCAATCTTTCTTGGTAAATTTGTCCTTTTCATTAACCATCGGACGGATGGCTCATTTTCTGATCGCTTACTGATCAATCGATTTTCTGATCGTTTACTGATCAATCGATTGTTTGTCTAATCGCTTTTTCCATTATCATTTAGTTCAATTTATGCGACCGATGAAAAGCCAAGCTTTTCTCTTCGCAAAAGCTGCACAATTCTTTTGTTGCAACGTGATAAACTGTAATTTATTGGGATTAAATTGTGTTTAAAATTGAAAATTCAGACAAAATTGGAGCCAATACATTTTTGGCAATGATTTTGACGATGATCTGCCGAATGGAAGCGATTCTTTGGACGAAATGCAATTGTTGGGCTCCATTTTGGGCCATTTGCAAAAAGCGCTGGAGGGGCGAAAGGCCAATTGTTTTGCCGGAGGCGAAAACGGAGAGAATGCCCAAAATGAGAGAGAAGCGGCAGAGAAAGAGACACAAATGATGGCACAATTATGGGAGGACCAAATTGAAATTGTGCGCAAAATGGCAGAATATTTGGCCGACAGTGAAAGAGGGGACGGATTGGCCGAGGAGGGATTAATCGAAGATGGGACAGACACCGATCGGTCAATACAATTAATTGATCGCTAATAATATCAATATTGGATTAATTTGTTTTATATATTCAGAGATTTCCTTCTAATTAATTGTTATTGATCAATTGATTGATCAACAAAGATCAATAAATTGACCAATCAATATGTATCAACTTTTATTTGCGGAAAATTGGGGATTTTCGTTCATTTTGGTGAAAACAAAAAAGGGGGATAAAGCGGTAGGGAGGGGGGGGATAAAGCGGTAGGGGGGGGGGGGGGATAAAGCGGTAGGGAGGGGGTCGGATAAAGCGTGATTAGCGTCAGTTTATGTTATTATTTTTGTTTTTTTTATTCTCCCACCTCATTCATTCAGATATGTGTCTTTTTTGGTGATGATAAATTTTTATGCTTTTAATTAACATCGTTCGTTTTTAACCAAATTCTGAGGTTTTTAGTAATTTTTTGATCAGCGTATTTGAGAGATAACTAATTTATGCATGTACATGTATTGAAAGAGCGCATTGATGAAAAGGCGCCAACGAAAAGTGCCTGATTTGGAAGTGCCATTGGTCGCGGACTCAAATGGCGGGGCCGACAACAGCAGAAGCCGATGCCGCAAGGGCAATGCCGAGAACGACGAGCAGCGGCAGCAGAAGAGGATGATGAACAATGGCATTGCGCAACTGCCACCATCCATTTGTGAGGCATTCATTGGATTTGGACTGATCAAACGAAACAGCAAATCTGCTGATCAATGAATGATCGGTCGATCGATCTATTCTCTTTATCGTAATCACTTGCCTTTATCTGCTTGTCCGGTCCTTTCTCAATTGACGCCTTCTTTATTTGTGAATGGAGTGGGTTCTGTCCCAATAAGGCAAATAAATGAACGAATTGGCGGATGAGTTGATCACTTTGACTGATCTGGATTGGATTGGATTGGATCACCTATCTCTCAGCCATTGCCCCGGCCCCACAATGCATGGAAGTGCAACCCGTTTGCTTTGCCTGCAGCTGCAGTCCCCGCCAAATACCCCCCCCCCCCCCCGCGGGGCTGTCCATTGTCTTCGTCGATGTCCTTCCTCCCTTTGTTTACTTTTTGTTATCCCCTCGCGCAATTCCTACCTAATTCTCCACCAAGAAGTTCACACATCTGTCCTCCTTCAACCAGCACTGATCATTTCCGACCACAATCTCCCGTCCCTTCCGTTGTCCTTCCAATCACTCCCCCCTCCCACCCACGGCTCCCTCAGTCAGTGTCCTTCCCCTCTCCCCCCCCCCCGCCGTCTCCCCACGGCCCCTCTCAGTCAATAGTGTCCCCTCCCCTCAACGGTCCCCCTCAGTCAATGTCCTCCCTCCCTCCCCCTCGGCTTCCCCCAATCTTTCCTCTCCCTCTTCGGTGTCCCCCCTCTTCCTTCCGCCTTTGTGTTTTGGTCCTTCACGAGGACAACACACTCCTCACTGACAACAATTCGCACTTTCTTTCCCTCATTACCAGTCTTGCTCGCTTTTCTTGGCGGCCCATTCGTCCGTCCTTCGGCCCCTCCCCCCCCCCCCCTCCTTTCCTCCCCCCTCCTCCTCCTTCCATCGTTTGGTTATGTCCATTCACACCGGCAGCAGTATCCCCCCGCATTGCCTCGTAATCCTTTCGCTTCCTCCCACCCTCTTTCCCCCCCCCCCCCGCCCTTCCCTTCGTGGTGGGAAAATACTGCCAAAATTAGAGACATTCATGCCTTCACCAAACACAAATGAACAATGGCATTTGTGTGCCCCTCGCTTGAGGCATACATTTGTTGTCCAAATCCCTTTGGCCCATTTTCCTTTCCCTTTCCCCCCCCCCTCTTTCCCCCTTCTCTTCCCCCCCCCCTCTCTCCCCCCTCTCTCCTCCCTCGTCGTCTTTCGTTGACCCCAATTTCTGTCCGCTCTTTTGCCTTTGGCCATTCATTTGCCCCCGGCAGTGCCCTCTGGCGACAGCTGCCTGTCGTCTTCTGCTTTTGGCCTTTGGCTCATTCCACCGGCGGCAGCGGCTTCATCTCTTCGCCCCTCTCCCATTCATTCATTCATTTGGCGCATTTCTTCTCCCTTTTTATCGAATTTGGTGTCCCATTTCAGCCCCATTTCCCGACCATTTTTGGGGTTTCGATTTTACGAATTCTGTACGGAATTCTTACAATTTGACTTGTGGCCAGCAGCCTATGACGCTAAACTCTCATCATTTAATTTTGTTTTTCAATTCTTTAATATCCCCGTGCCGTTTGGGGGATAAAAGTGCCATTGTCTGTCTGTTTGATGAATAATTTCACACATTTATTAATCATTCAAATTATTTGTCGTCTCTTTTCCCCTTATTCCGTTCCATCTTTTCGTTCATTTTCTTTCGTCTTCTTTGGACGGCGTTCGCCCCGGGCAAATAATCGAATAATGGACAAAAATGAATTTACTCAATTTTCATTGTGGCAATTTGTTTCAACAAATATTCTCCCTAAATTTGTTAATAAAATTTAAATAATGATAAATGGGGCGGCAAAAAGGCCACGAGCGATGGCCTCGTGCCGAATTTGCGGCGGTTTTCCCCTCGGGCAAATTAATTTTCCCGGCCCCTCTCTCTCTCTTCTCTCTCTCCACTCTTTTTGTCGTCGGTTCGGCGAAAAAAAAAGAATTGATTCCACTTTAAGGTTTTCAAAATAATTTTGGATTTTTTTAATTACAAAAAATAATTCTTGAATTTATTTATAAAAATGCCATTTAATTTTGCCAAATTTTCATTTTTTTTTCACTGTAAATTCCCTCCAAACAGCAGCAGATGCAACAATGAAAAAGAAGGCTTCTTCGACCAACAGTTCTTCGGACGGCGTTCATTCAGCTTCGTCGCCCGTCGCCGGCGGCGTTCACTTTCTCACGCCCTCTGTCGCCCGTCGGCACGGCACATTTTCCAATGGCCTCTTTGGCAGATGGCGCTGTTTGGCGTGCACTTTGGTCGTACTTTTGTTAGTCGCCGGTGCGTGGGAATAATTTGAAACAAAACATTAAGCCTTGGAGAATGATAACCCAAATATTAATGCTTTGATACTTAGTGGGACCGAGATCCCGGCCGGACTTCCCGGGTCCCGGCCTTTTCGCTGAACTAAGCCTTACTAGGATTCTGGACGGATCCCGGATCAGGGATCCCGGCCGGCCACTCTCTTAATTCTCCAATCTTTTAAATTTGACCGGACACCCCCGGCAACACTCTACCGGCGGATTAATGTCACATTTTGCTTCCTTGGACAGCTGCCCTTTTGGTCAGTGTCGCCGTTTTCACCCATTTGCGTGCCGATGCGCATAAAAAAGCGCGCGCGGACGAAATTGCCTATTTGCGACGGCTGGTCGATTCGGTGAACAATGCGACGGATGCGAAATGGAAGGCACTCATTTTGAATTTGGATTTTGCGCAACTTAATTGTGAATCAATTTGTAGGCACGGTTTAACCCCTTCGGCATTCGCCAGTCGACTTTTAACCATCAGAAAGCGTTGAAGAATTTGACCGCCATAAAGGAATATGTGTCCCTTTTGGAGCGCTTTTTCGACTCACCGCAAATGACGGCACATTTAAAGTGAGGCGCCGCGGGGGAACCCGCAGCTGAATTAATTAATTCATTAATTTCTGTTTTATTTGAGGGCTTTGGATTCATTCCCGGAGGCAAATTTGCCGCGCAACTTTGACGCGCGTGACAAATGGCCAATGTGCCCGTCCATTCACGCAGTGCCCAACCAGGGCGGTTGTGGCTCATGCTATGTGAGTCGGTGTGCCAAAATGAACAAATCAGTTCAAATGGCAAACAAATGCCTTGCATTTGCTCTAATCTTTGGCATTTTGCCCCAGGCCGTCTCCGCGATGGGCGTGGCCGCCGACCGAACGTGCATTCACACGAACGGCACCCAAAGCTCGCAGCTAAGTGCATTGGATGTGATCGAATGCTGCGAGGTGTGCGGAAATTGCTTCGGGGGTGACCCGCTGAAAGCGATGGTTTATTGGGCATTGGAAGGTAAATTTTGTAAATTTAAAAACATAAATAAATAAATGCTCCCGCAGGCGTCGTTTCCGGTGGCCCCGACGGATGTCGTCCGTACGCAGTGAGCAACGCCTGTGGGGTAATAAAGCGAAAGTCAGAGAAAAAAACTAACACCAAAAAATTTTGTGGCATTTCCGACGCCATGTTCGCCCGATCTTTACGCGGAGGAACAAGCGAAACGCAAGTGCCGCAGGGACAAATGCCAACCGGCGTACTACAAAAACAACGCCGGCGGCGAATACGCGGCGGACAAGCGAAAAGGTGGGCCAATTAACTGACTGATCAGTAATTAAATTCTGATCGGAATGTTTGATCAGTCTGGTCTCTCTACATTAAGGCTCCATTGCGTACACTTTGTTCCCGCGCAAAATGAGCATTGATCAGGCGGGCAACGACCGCGTTCTGTTGCCATCGGTGATCGGCCATTTCAACAAAACATCGTCGGCCGGCCAATTGACTTTGGACCAAATCCGCACAATTATTCGCAAGGAACTGTTCCTATACGGGCCCACGACATTGGCACTGCCATTGACGGAAGAATTTCTGCACTATGACTCGGGTAAGTTGAGTAAGCGGCGTGCATTTTTGCAATTTAATTCATAAATTAATTGCCTCTCCCCTCAAGGCATTTTCCATCCATATCCGCGCGAGCATTTTGACGATCGGATTATCTATTGGCACGTTGTGCGCCTCATCGGCTGGGGCCATGACGAGGACGAACAGCTGTTTTGGGTGGCGGCGAACAGCTTCGGGGAGCAGTGGGGCGAAAACGGTTAACACAATTTGAGGGGGAGGGGCTTTATTCGAGACTTCGATAAATTAATTTTTTTTTTTATTCAATTAAAATAAGTTTGCCAACTGTATTGTTTGTTAGGTCTGTTCCGTGTGGACACGACTCTGCTGGAGGACTACGGGCTCGAATTCGAGGCGGGGATGCCCCTGGGGGCACAATGAACGCAAAGAATGCCAACATTCATTCTCTCTTCTGGCACTCTCTTTTCATTTAGAATGCTTTTCAAACCTCCTTTTTCCTCTTTCTCTCATTTTTTTTTTGTTTGTTATTTGCAGAATTATTTTTATTTTTGATAATTATTATTTAATATTGTATTTTCGCCTGTCCATCCTTTTATTGTACACATTTGATGTCGAATTAATAATAATTTTAAACTCATATAATAATAAAACAAACTCAAAATGGACAAATACAAAAGAAAGAATGGGTGTCGGTGGGGGGGGGGGAAGTATGACATGACATTCATGTTTAATTAAAGATAAATAAATTGGCATAAAATGGGGGAAAATCTAAAATATGTATGTGCTTTATCCACACTTTTTTTGTCTTTTGTCAAGCAAATGGACTGTCCAAACGGCCACTAGCGTTCACATAAATGGCCTTTATTTGAGTGTAATTCCAAACGGCTGCTTCGCCGTTCTCACGCCCATAACTGAAAATGCAAATAAATAAATTTAAAATAAAATTATTGATAAATGTTGGGGGGAGATAGAGGGACATATCCAGGGGAGGGGGGGGGGGGGCAAAATGCCGCAACGTACCCGGACTGATTGAAGCCGCCAAACGGCACATTTGGATGAACATCGTTGTAGCTGTTGATGTACAGATTACCCGCGTTCATCCGAGCTGCGAATTTGTGTGCCCGGCCCAAATCCCTGCGGGTGACAAAACAGAATTTAGTACCGAAGAAGCATTGGCAATGAAACTTTGTAAAAATGCCACCAGCCAATCCAAATTCCGTGTCATTTGCCATTTGAAGTGCCTCCTTTGAAAAATCAGGGAAATGTTAGGATTTTGATCAGAAATAATGCCCTTTTGATACTTCGTCGTCATCAAACGGAATGATCAACAACACCGGACCGAATATTTCGTGTTGATAGACACTCATTTTTGGAGTGATATTAGTGAGGATACATGGAGACAAGAAGAAGCCATGCTCAAGGCCTAAAATTCAAAAATATTGGATGGATAATCAATGCATCCATCCCAGGTGGGTCCGACATGCCCTGAATGGTGGTGACCCTTTCGCCGCCTGTCAACAATTTGGCGCCCTCCTCGTCGACGGCGGTGCGGACAAATTGACGCACTTTGTCCATTTGCTGCTGCGAGATGCAGGCGCCTACGTGGGTGCTCTCGTTGAGCGGGTCCTAAAAATGTCAAATGTTCGGACACTATTTGATCGGCACATTTGGACATTATTCGCATTAAATAGACAATAAATCAGTCATTTGACGGCACCACTTTGCTTAATTTGCGCACTCCCCAAGCTCCAAAGTGCCACCTGCTATTTCTCTGTGTCCCCCGCCCTCGCGGTACCCTTTGACCAAAATGGTATCACCCCAATGCGCATGTTCTCCGTCTGATGCACAATTTGGTGGGTGAACTGCTCCAACACTTTGCGGTGCACCAGCACTTTGGACGCGTTGCTGCACACTTGGCCCTGACTGAGAAAGTTGGCCAACAGCGCCCCGTGGACGGCCATCGTCACGTCCGCGTCGTCGAACACAATGCATGCACTTTTGCCGCCCAATTCGAGTGTGCAGGGCTCAAAAAAAAGAACAGTTTTGGGACAGTGGGTTTACTGCTAGCATAATCGGACATCAACGAAAAAACTGGGCACTTAATTTGTTTTTTAAATCGCAAAAAGTTAATTTAAACACGTATTAAATTACTCTCCAAATTTAAAGAGAATATCCGAAAAAAAGAGTGGAAGAATACCTTCAAATGGTCAGCGGCACACGCACGCGCAATGCTTTTGCCGGTGAGGGCACTGCCGGTGAAGGAAATCTGTGGGAAAAACGAATACAAAATTTCCTTAAAAAATTTACAACATTTTTTTTGTGCCACCTTTTTTATCATTCGATTTTCGCATAGTTTTGCGCCCGTGTCGGCGCCTCCCTGCACAATATTAACAACGCCGTCGGGTAGTCCGGCACATTGGAGGAGTTTTGCTAGAAGAACCTAAAAATAAAGGTTTAAATATTAAAAAATAATAATTTTTTACGCTTGTAATTGGTGCCAATGGACTCGGCTTATACAGAATGGCATTTCCGCAGGCAATGGCCGGCGCAATTTTCCAAGTCGCGGTCTATAAATTATTAAATCATTGCGTTTTTGTGACCAATTAGTTTTGTTGCTTTGCCTGAATTGGGTAATTCCACGCCCCAATTGCGCCCACAACGCCGAACGGTTCCCTACGCGTGTACGCAAAACGCCCGGACTGTTCGCCGTCGTACGGAATGTGTTCACCAGACAAATTTATGCCGGCAAAAAATCTGTACCGCCCCACAAGGATTAAAAGTTAGAAGACAGTTTCAGTGAACGCACTCGAAAGTGTCAGCACATGACACAACGTCGGCCTTCGCTTCGCTGATTGGCTTGCCATTATCGCGCACTTCCCACTCGGCGATTTCGTTGGCATGCCTTCTGAAATTTCCATTCCACCAATGTGTCCCACCTCCGATCCCTCTCCTACCGCAACAAATGTGCAGCACCGTTCAGAATTTGACGTCGTTCAATCCATGGCACATTCGCCCATTTCCGCTGCGCTTCGTTCGCTTGTGCAGCGATGTGGTCAATGCTTTGTTTGTCGGCTGCGAGAAATTTGGTGAGAATGGCACCTAAAATTGGCCGAATTGACTAGCGACACAAAAGCATAACTGGGCTTTTTTGTTGAAAATGTGTATTGTTTGCTCAGAGTCGCGAACCATT
The DNA here is from genome assembly GCA_024500135.1 of Heterodera carotae. Classification (NCBI taxonomy): domain Eukaryota; kingdom Metazoa; phylum Nematoda; class Chromadorea; order Rhabditida; family Heteroderidae; genus Heterodera; species Heterodera carotae. The sequence goes on from JAKKIK010000200.1 coordinate 18,205, forward strand.
CCGCGGTTCGTACACCGTAAATTCGCCTTCGCCACGGCTTTTTGTCAGACCCGTCCTGGTACCGACAACAAAATGCAGCCTTTCCAAAATGTCGGGCGGTATCGAAAAACGCTTCATAGTTTGGCAGCCGACACTTTAGCTCCGAAGCACGGTAAAGATTTAAATGCTAATTCATGTTTGAATTATTATTTTTAAATTTTTTTTCGAAAACTCGCGGTTATAAACATCCAATTAAATATTAAGTCCTTTTCGTGTGTCTATGACTCAGCTGACGCTTTACTCTTTGTAAGAAAATTGTGAAAAATATCCAAAATGATGAACATATTTAACATGCCAATAACGGAAAATGATGAGATACATAAAAACAACCGACAATATAATCCCAAATGCCCTAAAGGCAACGAACAAACGCTCCCCTCTCTCTGACTGTCAATCCCTGCCTCTTTTCTCTCTCCGCTTCTCACCTCCATTTGTCTTTTCCTCTCGTCTCTCTTCCTTCCCTGTTCTCTTCCTTTCTTCCCCTCCGTTCTCATTTTCCTCCCTTTTGCTCTTCGTTTTGTGCTTCTTCTTCCTCTCCCCGGATGACTCTTTTCGCTTCTTTTTCTTTCTTTCCTTGGCTTTTTCGTCTCTCTTCCTTTGCTTCTTTGCTCGTGCCCGTCTCTTCTTCCGCTCCCGTTCTTCCTCGGAGGATGATGACGACTCATCGGATGAGGACGCCGACGAGGACTCACTGGAGGAAGAAGAAGTCACTTCCTGCTTCACCTTCTTTTTCGACTCCGCCTTTTGGAGGTGCTCGCGCAAGTCGATCCTTCAAAAAATAGCACAATTTCAAAACAAAAGCTGTCACGGATTGTTAGGGGGGGGGGGGGGGGCATATTAAATTAGCTGTTCGGAAGTCTTCACGGCATTTTGGAATAAAATTAGTGGACGGGTAAGACGGTGGTGGACATAGAAAACCAATTGTATGGGCAAAAAACCGACGTCAGTCCTCCGATTCCAATCAGAGAGAAAAAGTTGATGGCAAAGCGCGTGTTTTTGGGATGGTCACGCGGAAACAGTCCCTCTATGGCCGATTGGAGTGTTCTGAAATTGGGAGAAGAAATGGATAGAATGAATTATTTTTGCATTTATTCAATTGAGAATGAATGACTGACGGGTCGCAAATTCGTTCGTACACTTTGACCAGTGACATAATTTCGACCAGCTCCAAAAACAGAATTTTGATGTAAACTCTGCCGGACGATGTCGTGTCGGCTTCGTTCAGTTTGATTTCACTTAACACTTCCCAACTGATCGCGTCCTGAATATTGAACAATATTATTGTTTTCTGTTTTGAACAATAAAAGGACAAACCCCAAAGTCGGGTTGGGCATTTAGAAATTTAGGACTCGGGTTCAAAACACCTAGTTTCGGGCTCACAATCAGAGAGAATGCCGCCCGCCCATGACACCTCTATCACTCCCCACCAAAAATAAACCAACCAGTGCTAACAAATGTGCCACCAATTTGGCCATATTCTGCAACTTTGTGTGATCAAAGCGATGTATTGCGTTGTAAGTGTCGCGCGCAATTTGCTCAAACGCAACCTAAACAACCAAATTCGTGTTCAGATGTTTTTTGAAGTCTGATCGACCACAATAAAATTAACAAAAGTTAATATACATAGTTTCACTTTCGATCGTTCATTAAAACCAATGTGTCGATTAAATGTTATTGCCTGAAATTCTTTGCGCAGGCGACAGAAACGTTCCGCGAGAAGGCCGTAGAATCGCTGGTAAGTGCGCTGTTGGGCACAACAATCGACGATCATATGGCACAGTTCATTCTGAAAGGATAAATCATTAAAAATATTCGAATATATAAAAAGTGCCTTTCTCATTTAATTTGTTAGGATATGGTTGCCCGTATTCACATAGAAAAAAATACCTCCAATTTTGGCTTCAACTCATTTTTGATCAGTTTGTGTGCCGCCTCTTGAAAGTCCAACGACGATTGGATGGTCAAATAAACGTTGCGACGGAATGCCACCTGAAATTAGGCCCCATTTTGGACATATTCCAATGAAACAAATAGACAGACAGACCATGTCCTGCTCCGTCATGTCCAAAATCTCCATGCCAGCGGTCGCTAAAGACATCAAATTGCCCATTTTCCTTTCTAAACCGCCCTTCGGCACTCACTTTCTGCCGGCATTTTTGGCTCGTCCCCCTCATCGTCCTCGTCGCCCGCCCCTCCGGCGCCGCCTTCGCCCTCCGATTCGTCCGCGTCTCCGATGATTTCCTTGCGAATCTCTTCATATTCCGCCTCAGTCTTTTCAAACTCGGGGTCATATTTGAACACATCTGTGAAATTGAGCAAATTAATTGTAATTTATTTTTAATTTAGCTAATAAATATAGGCTATTGAGAAATAATGCATTTTTATATGTATCTCGAACTTTTTACACTCGTTTACGAAAATCTTACTGTAAGGGGTCCAAAACTTAGTACAACCATTTTCCTTTTTTTTTGAAAAAAAGGAGAACACTATCTTTAATTCGAAATTGCCTACTCAAATTCAGCTCGGGATCGTAGGGCCGCCCGTCCTCCGGGTTCAGCTGCACCAAATGCGCAATTTGGTCGTCCTCGTCAATCAAATCCAATTCGTCCAACACTATCGGATAGTGCTAAAGAGAATTTGTGAGCGAGCGAAAAACTGTTTAAAAACAAATTGGACTGATTGTGAGGCCAACAACTCACCTCGAATTTGCTCTTTCGGATGTGGAACATCGTTTCGATCATGTACTGAGTACGTTCGTGGATTGAGTCGCAATCATTTAGCACGGCACGGAGACGTTCAAAGACAGCTAAACAATTGTCATAGAATTTTTGAGATTTTTATGCAAAGCCAAAGTACATTCCTCTCCCCCCGTTAGACCCAATCTTGGTTTTGCAAAAAAGCCAATAATTGATAATGGAGTAAACTTTGGTCAAACAAATAATGTCCATTACCAATTGAGCCTTTGGGCGTCACTTTGAGAAGCATCGCGCCGCACTCCTTTAGCAGAGTCACAGTGACCTCAATTGAATCGTCGGTTGGCCGCTGCATGAGCAAAACGAGCATTTCCAACACAATGATTTCGTGCGCCTGAATTTCGTCGGGATTTTTTTTCTAACCCCTCCAGACCTGGATATGTCCCTGCCCCGAAGCAGGACAAAACGGCTCCGGCCAAAATTCATGATAAAATGACTTTTTGCGACTAAAAAAATCGCAACTTTTCTGGAGTTGTGCAGTGTTCTAGCTTCTGCTTATTCAAAACTGATAAATACAAAGAGCTTTGGAATAATATTAAGTTTGTTGAAATTGGTTGACTTAAAAAAAGCTATAGACCAAAATGGGGCCGTTTTGGGTGCCCTGTCCATGCTGCTCCCCTCCGTCCTTTCTTTCTGTCTCACCACTCTTTGGTTGGCCAAATGGGCGATGAATTTGCAAGCTGTCACACACGTCGGTTTGTCGTTACGGCGGAATGACCGTTTGAATTGAATGATCAGACGGCGCAGCACCAACTCACCAACGTTGGGGAACTTGGAGTTGACAATGGCCACGATGGCAGCGAAAACGTGGGAAAAAGAAGGCGAAAAGGCCTGCGCTTGGATGATCGAACGGGCGAACAGACCTCTGGGACGAAGAAAATTGGATAAAGCTCATACAAGTTTAACATCCTTCAAAAATTCACGGAAATTTTTTTTTAATTCACAGGCTTAACTTCACAATCAACCACTTTTTTAATAAACCTTCCGCGGAGCAAATTCTGTTGCAGCAGTGCCCTTGCCACGTCCACGATGTTGGCCACGTTCACGCGATTCACTTGTCCATGGATTTTACGCTTCAGTTGCTCCCAATTTGCCCGTTGGTACGCCTCCGACTAATTGGAAACAAATTATGAAATTGCAATGAGAATCGAAATCCATGTTTTTTTTTCAATAAACAAACATTTTTGTCGTCATTTTGCTGTTGCATCATCATGCGCAGTTTGGCCGGCGGAATGTACGCACCGCCAGCCTTTGTAAGTGCATTCGGCGTGGCATTCCCTCCTCCTCCACCGGCTATTGTTTCTGCCGTTCTCTCAACAAAAGCGTCATTGTCAGTGGTACCCATTGTGTAATAAAGACAATTTAGATCTTTAAATTTAAATAATGCAATATTCGGTAATAATAGCTGGTCCCCCTCCCCCGATTTTTGAAAAAATTGGCTCTATTGCACTTTATGAGTCCAATCGACTTTTATGAATCCAATTCGAGCGCAGCCCAAAGTGAGTGACTTACCTGTGAGGAGATAGCGATTAAAATGGGTAACAAAAGACTGATACAAGGGAAACAGCTTGGGGCCTAAGTCAGTATCAAAGATGTTACTCCTCAAAGATGGAGTTCGGTTGGTACGGCAGATAAACCAGAAAAAAAATTCTTTTCGTTAATGTCATTCAGCTCGCAAATGAGTTTCAGCATCGGGTTTTCAATCTTATAGTTTCTATCACCAACCAACCCGCATAACGAAAAGATTCAGGACTAAATCATCAAATTCATTAAATGTCAGAAAATTCTCCAGCGGCCTTTACCGACACTGCTGGAGATCACAAAGCCAAAGCCACTTTGTCTTAGAATTATCACATAATCTTCTAGTTTTTTTTTCGGGCGGTACATTGGCGTACCGTTAGGCCATACTTTCTGATAGTGCAGTAGTATCCACAGGGGTAGATAAGGACTACAGCCTTCTCAACACAATTTGTTTCGAACGATAAACTGATATGGCCAAGTGGATAAACTCCAAATAGGAAGACATGAATTCGAGCATTTTCCCACCTAATGCTGCTCGGTCTTGTGATTGGGACCTTCCATATCGCGCTAAATATGTGCCTTATTCTTCATTCTAGTGCTATGTATCAACCGTCTTATTTTTCAACTATCTTGAAAACTGGCTTTGACCTTCTTTCTAGTAAATAGGGACAGTCTAATGAGTGCATGTGCGGACTACAGCCTAACGAAGATTTTTTGGGGGCCACATATCCGTGTTCAATCAGCTCTCTCTTTTATGAACTCCTTTTTTGAACAAATCCCCAAACCCTGGCATCGATGATCTAAACCAAACACTGGGTAAATACATATGTATCATATGGCCCAGATCCGAAAACATATAAAACTGCGTTTATAGGTTTTCTTAGGCGCAGAAAACGATAGAAAAGCTCAAAAAAGCTTCCGGTAAACCGGTTAAAAGTCGTGAAAAAGACCTCGAAATGGCCATCAGCCAGGGGCCTATTTCAATTTCCGTCATATCTGCGATGTGACGTTGTGATATGACGAGGGATCACATCCCCGACGCGCGTTTCAATTAAATCATACGAAAAATCACATCTGCGATGTGATTAATCATATGTAATAATCATATGCACGTTTCAATTCAAAACTCATCACATCTCCGATATGATTATCATATCGTACGCAGGATCATCTGCCGCGTACGATTTTTCGTATGATAAATCATATGCCCGTTTCTATTGCACTCGTCATAAATATGATGTTCTCGTCATATGACGACCGCCCCAGCGAAGAAATCATATGCGGACATACCCACTATTTGGCGGTGATTTTTTCAGAGTTAACTTTTCTTAAAATCTACCATAAATTTATTTTTTAAGATAAGTTGGGGTGCAAAGGCAATTATTATAGAGCAAAGTCTGCTTTTTTTATTTATGTTGAGAATATGCATAAATATTTTTATTCCGATTTTATACGATTTTTAAAAAATATAAATAGAATTTCAGTTCAAATTATTGCGGCACCGAAAATTTCATAATCTATTAGCTGACTAAAATAAGAAAATAAACCTCGTTGAGTTCAAAAATCAAAATAATTTAAAAAATCCAAGATTTTCAAAAAAAAACAAATTAACTAGTTAAAAATTTGTACTTTTTTCAGGGGTGTGCACGGATACGGATAACGATTTTTGAGAAATAGTACGGAAACGAATATGAAAACCCATATCCGCGCATTATCCGTCAAATCTGCCATTTTTCGGAGCTAAAATGCCTAAAAAGGTCAACCCCTCCCAAAATCTATTGTGGCCAATGATAGTCTTTTAAAGAAAAACTTTCGATGAGAGCTTTTTTTAAAGACGGGCTCGGGTCATTTCGGCCCCGAAATTCGTTTCTACCGTGATTTAGGACGCTTACGAATATTAATAAAATCATGTATATCCGTATCCGGATATATCCGTAGGGTTCATATCCGTATTCGGGCTCTATTACACTTTGAGTCCAATTGACTTTTTTTATGAGTTCAATCAGAGTTGTCCTCCAAAACATTTGCGTAAAACCGAAAATACAGTGGTATTTAGGGATTTTTTAAATGTCATTCATTAAAAAACCGGGAAAAATTTTGGTGGTCAAAGTAAATCTGAACAAGCTTTCTCTCGAATCCAACAAATAATTTGGACTCAGATGTTGAAGAAGAGGAAAAAGATGAATTGCTTAACTTTTTTGCAGTGAAATACATTTAATAAATAGAGACCGGATTTTTAATTTTTAAACTATTTTTTTTGCGGCTTAGTTATGGTAAGAAAAGTCCAAAAATAGCATTTTCTCTTAACAATTTTCGATTTAGAGCGACTTTTTAGCACCTAAAAACACCTATTTGGCGTTTGGAACCTAAAATAGTTTACAACCTATTTTGGCATTTTTCGAATTTTTAGCAACTATTTTGGCAAGTAGAACACAATTTTATTTATATTTTTGAAAAAATTTGAATTTTTCTTACCGGGGTCCCGATCCCCGACAAATTTACTGTCCCCGACCCGACCCCCCGACCCGACGCATAGCCCAATACCCGACCCCCGACATTCTTCTCCCCGAAGGGTCGGGGCGCAATCCTAATTTAGATACAAAATCACAATTTTAGACGGGATATTGGAATCTGATTTGCTCAAAAACGGTCAAAAGATCAAATGGACAAAAGGTCAAAAATGGTTGAACTTTTGCATTAATTAAAAATTTATTAAAAACCCTATCTTATTTAAAAAATACTTAGTCGGATTGAAAAGTTAACAAGCAATAATGGATTCATAAACGGTTTCAAATCTTTAATAAATTGGACCTATCTTTTGACAAATTGGACCTTTTTTCATTGGACATTTTGATCGTTGGACCCTTTGTCTTTTGGCAGATTGGACCTTTTGTCCATTAGGCCTTTTGACCACTGGACCTTTTGACCGGTAGCCTCTTTTGTTTACCCCGTATATTTAATTTATAAATTATTTATTCGACATCATATGTAGAATCATATCGCTAAATCACATCATATGCAGGAAAAAAAATTGAAACGTAGCTATGCTGATACGATATGATGATATGACGACTCGTCATATGTAGGCGTCATATGGCGACTCACGCGTATGTTTATACGATCTTATGATGTGATTTTAATTGAAACGCGCATATGATTATTTTTACGTCACATCGCAGATATGACGGAAATTGAAATAGGCCCCAGCAGAGCTACACCAATGGCCCCGGCGGCTTTTTTGTAAAGAAAAAAATTCTCTACAAAAATGTTACACCTACCGTACTCGGGAAACGGCCGTTTCGTTCCCAAGAGCCATTTTGGCCTTCCCGGTCTACCAAATTTAACATCTTTGGTATCTTTGAAAATCTCTATGTGTTTAGAAGCAATGAATAAGCAAAAGCTAAGAGATGACGCATCCTACAAAAAAGTTACAATTTATAAACTATGAAAAAGTCAGCTTTTCAGAATTTTCATGCATATTATTTTCTAACACATTTCAGTTTTTTAATCGCTTAGCTTCTGCTTATTTATACCTTCTAAACACTTAGAGCTTTCTAAATATACTGAATTGATGAAATTTGGTAGAAAGACAAAAAAAGTTATAGCCAAAATGGCACTTGGGAACGAAACGACCCAGACCAACCGTACTCACCACATGGCTCGCTTCAAAAGTGCCGACAGACTTTTTCAAGCGGGGAATCAAGAAGTTGCCGCAGCGCTGGAGACTTGTAGTGTTGCAGCGGGGCGATTACATTATTGAATATAATATTCATGAAAAATGCTCAAATTTTATTTAATTCGTAGCTTCTGAATACATTGGTTTTCAATGTTACCAAAATTGTTGTATTTATTTGACCGGGAAGGCTAAATGAATCTTGAGAACAAATTGACGTCTCCCGCTTCAGGGCATTGTCAGAATACCGAGTAAAATAACATTAATCAACTCTTTTTTGTTAGATAAAAAAGCCAATCTTTTTGTTTTGGATGAGCAACGGAATCATTTTGATGATTTAATGTCAGCTACCATGAACTGACTGGCGGACGACGGAAATCACATGGAACGAAATTGCGACACTGTACAATTAATTGGAGATGGATAAACGGGACGTTGTTATTTTTAGTGGTTAAAAAAAGCGAAAGCCAATATTTATAAAGAAAAAACAATTTATTCTGGCGCAAGGTGGTCCAATAAATGAATGGGTGCATTGACCGACTGAATTTGAAGTCCAGCACTGACGTGCGGCGGAAATGCTGCAAAGTCGCCAAGGTTCGCGGCCGGAACCACGATGCCAGCCAGATGTGCAGCCCTCACGCCCGCCAACTTGGCTTCCAAACCGCCCACCGCCAGAATGCCGCCCGCAGCGGTGATGGTGCCGGTGTAGGCGTAGTCGGCTTTTGTCAGACGACGGAGGGCTAACGACAGGATGGCGAGTACCCTGGTGATGCTGCCAGAAGTGCCATGCACAACGTCTGGCTCCGGCCGCTGACCAACGACGACCTTGTTGACGTCGAAAAAATTGCCTTCCGGCTGCACCATCCCGTACAGCAATCTTGCTTGCTCATATGCGATGTTGTGCATAATCTTAATGATGCACAAAGGTACGTCCGTATCCCGAAAAACCCTTGGAGACTCCCCAGCTGACGAATTTTCATGTGAGAATTGGACTTTTTTTCTTTTCGAGCATTAGTGTGTGAAGCTATGGTGCCGAAAACGGTGCACGCAAAAACGCAGCCGCCAAAACATCGCCGGCCAAAGCCCCATTAGGTCATCCGTCCCACATTGTGCCATCGCCGCCCCGCATTAAGTAGGTATTTTTCGGTATGGACGTCAGCCGGGGGTTTTCATTAAAAATATTTACCATCGCGTCGGGGCCGAAGTTTCCGAGGAGCGTGAAACGGCCAAATCTCCTGTTGACGGTGACTTTGTCCCATTGGATGTGGACTTCACCTAAAAATAATACATTAACTACACTACTTGTGTTTTGAAAAGGCCTCGTCAAAATGTCGCGCCAAGCAAGGTATTGGACCACAACTTTTTACTTTATTGACCAATTTTCAAAAAATTGGTATCATTCGTAAGCTCTATGCGTTTAAATTAGAATATCGGCATTAAAGATGCAGTTTTGCCTATCCTCCCACCGTTTCCCTCTTGCCCGAAAAAAGACGTACCAAAAATTGGACCGGCCTGTGGTACCATGACGGACACTCCCAGGCATTCGCCAATGCGGTTTGGCCGAAGGTAAGGGAGGGTGGCGTGGTGCACTGTTTTGAAGTGCGTCCAGAGGTAGGCGGCTCTTCGCGAGTGGTGGTGGCAGCCCGTCCGGTTGCAGTGTGCAGCGGCCAAAGGGCAAAATCCAAGATAATTTGAAGTGCAAAATGGTCAAGAAGTAAAAGCTTAACTCGGTGCAAAAGTGGTCAATAGGAGAGCCATTCAATCGCACTATCTGCACCAATTGGACTAACTGTTATGATTAGGGCTGGGATTTTTATGTTTTAACATATTTTTTTTTGCGGCTTAGTTATGAGAGAAGCCCAAAAATAGCATTTTCTCTGAACAATTTTTGATTTAGAGCGACTTATAAAAACATAAGAACACATATTTTGGCATTTTGGCACATAAAAACATATCGCACATATGTGGGCTATTTTGGATTTTTTAGCACATATATTTTGGCATTTTTCAGAAATTTCTTCGCAAAAATGCAATAAAATCTGAAAAAGCATCCCTAAGAATCTATTTTTTTTTTTTTTTTTAAATGCACATCTAAAAATCAAATTTTTTCTCGAAACTCAAAAAATTCTCCTTAAAAAATTAATTTTTGGCTCATTAAAATTAAAAAAAAATTATATTTTTTATTAAATTCAGAGAAGAGAATTTTGATTTAATATTATGCGTGCGAAATTAATAAAATGAGCTTAAATATGATTTTTTTTTTTTGCGTAAATACACTTGGTTTTTCCAATTTTTAGCACATATTTTGGCATTTTTTAACACATATTGGCCTTTGGGGTTTTTAGCACATATTTTGGGTTTTTTAGCACATATTTTATTACATATTTCAGGATTTTTAGCATATAAAAATCCCAGCCCTAGTTATGATCAAAAGTTGTGTGCGATTCATTGGGTGCAAATAAGATTAGAGATCTGTCCTCATCCGTCCGTTCTTCATCTTCATCCCTCCCCAATTTTTTGGTGTTGCATTCGTTCAGCAAAAAGAAAATGCATACATTTCCCCTGAGCGACTTCATTCGGGTCCGTTTCCTCTTTTGTCGGCAGGTGCGCCGACAAAATTCAGATTTGTGCTTTTGTTGCAATCGATGCACCCCTTGGAATTGTCCGGATGAATTCGGTACATCCGACGGACACACCGAAAAATTGGACGTCCGAATCGACCGCGATTACGAACCTAACAAATAAGAAGTTGAAACAAAAAGAATGAATGCATTGACTAACCAATTCCCATGGCAGGAATGTAACACATCCTTCGTGACCAATGAGTCAGACTGTTCACCTAATTTATTACAGCAAATTATTAAAGAATCAAAAAGCAAACAAACTTTTGAGAATTTTTGCTGTGTAAATCTCATACATATTCAGTGTTCCCTTTTTTTCACTTAACAAACCATTCGGCTATCAAACCAAATTTGGAGGGGTCTCATCCTAGAAACCGATAATTTCCTTGTTTCTATGATTGTCCTTAATTCCGCCCTTGGATCTTATTTTTGGGAATTCTAGTGTTTTAAAGCGAACTTTTAATCAAACTAGCGGTGTATCGGGAAATTGGTTGTGTTAAATTGAATTCGCCCGATACTGTTAAATGAATTTTATTTTCAGTCAAACAAAATAAAAAAGAATGTGATTGATTCGCGCTTGATCACAAACACCCCGGGTCTGTCGCCTTCGTCGCCATCGCAGTGCGCCCCCTTTCCGCTTTAATCACTGCTCGTCGCTCCGCTTTTCGTCGTTGGATTCGTGCATGTTTTTTCAGACCGGGACATGTCCCACGAGCCGGCTCAACGATCTGCAGGGCGCGTCCCTCGGCAAATTCGTCCTCCAAGTGTTCGTCGTCCGCCAAGAATGAATGTTGCCGCTCTTGCATCAGCCGACTGAGCTGGGCGCCTTCGTTCCAAATGTCTGGCTGAAAACTGTCGCCGTATTCGATGCGCTCCGTCTGTGGCATGAGCACTTTCTTCGCCGCAACAGAGCCGAACTGACGAGGGACGGGTAATATGCTGTGTTTAAAGCGCCTAAGCAATCAAATTCGAAGGCATCAATCACCTGATCCCGGCGGTCCACGCGAGAATTGCGGGGTTTGAAAAATTCCTGGATTTGTTTTGTTTCATTGTCAACACTCCGTAATAACGCTTTGGTCACGCTGGTGGAGCCGCCGCCGCCATCGCCGCTTCTGTCTTTGCGCTCCGTCTTAGTGCCGTTTTGCTGTTGTGATGTCTCTCCAGTTTTTCGGCCAACAATGCTGCCCGACGGCGTTGCCACCCACCGAACCGAAACAGTGGACATAATACATCGATTTAAAAGGGCACTCATCGCTAAAGTGAGACGTTGGAAATGGATGGAAAATCGGAAAGCCAAATAATTAAATAATTACAAATGTACTAATTAAACTATATTGACATCCAATAGCAAATCACGAACAAAATAAACAATTTAAGCTTTTCAAATATAAGTGCAAATAAAAACAAAAATCTGGCTTAACGACCGCCCTTCTCAGCCTCGTTTGATCTCCGTCGCCGGGATCGCAGTTGGCTGATAAAGTCGTTCGATGGCCCATTCGTCCTCCACCGTTTCCCCGTCCTCCATGGGCCTCTGCTGATGCTGGTCCTCTTCCCCATCGTCCGCTGCACAAATGTCGTCCACGCCAATTTCGCCCAAAATGTGCACCAATTTGGCCAACAACGGTCCCATCGAAGCGATGTGCCGTTGTCCGATCAGAAGCATTGTGGAAGTCAACAGACGGCCTTCTTTCTGTAGAAAATTAAAATGGTGGAAAGGTAGGGAGTGGACAATGAAATAAAAAATGCTTAAAAATATATAATATTCCATTTCCGATTATTGTCCGGTCCCGGACTAAGCATTTCTGTATTTACAGACGGAATTGAGTGCGTTCATTCGATTTGGGGACGGCGGCAGCGCTGGACGAAGGTCAGATGGATAAAGCGAAGATGACGACGACGGGGAGAGGGGCACGGAGAAAAGCAGCTTAAATGGACTTTTCAAAAAGGTATATCAGATAGAAGAGTAGCCAAATTTGTGAATGAAACCTTCAAAAAATGCCACAAATCGCGCATCAACACCGCCATTTCGTGGTTGGTCGCCCCGGTAAGCATCTCCACACAAATATCGATCAGATCGGGGAAAAAATTGGCCTTGCGAATGGGAAAATTTGAAAAAAAAACCAAGGGATGAAAAAATGTTACAGAAATGAACAAGGCAAATATTTGTGTGCATCGTTGCCGAATGGACGCGGAAAGGGGCAATTCTTTGAGCGGAGTGCAATCCAATTGAGAAAGTCTGAAAAAAGAGATGATTATGTTGGGAAAACAAAAGAAAAACAATTTACGCAGTGACAAATTGTGCTTTGATTAGAGGCAGACAAAAGCAAAGACCGTGGAAGCCCAAATTGGACAACAAAAGCAGCAAATCGAACAGCAACGGACAACGGTCGATTTGTTGGGAGACAATCAAATATCGAAAAATGGGAAACTTTCGAAAAATATTTAGTAACGAGTGATTTATAGACGAAGATTTATCAAAAAACCTCCAAAAAATCCTTTTAGTGTCAAATAGTTGCATAAAAACGCCGAGAGTTTTTAGAAAATTCAGCTAAATATTATAAAATTAGAAAAAGGGCCAAAATAGTTGCTAACTATAGTTAGTATCTTGCTAACTATAGTTAATATCATTTTCGTGTATATTCATTGTATCTAATGTGCAGAAAATAAATCAGAGCATTCGAAACACATTCTAATAAATCAGATTAGTTTAAGACAACAAAAGAACTCACTGTGGGCTCAACTCTCGCTCGTGCTCTTCCCAGTCGAGCCAGCAAAAGTGTGCGGTCAGTCCGTCGCCACCAAATCGGTCAACGAGTAGTTGGCCCTAAAGGCACTGTACAATATTATTGTTGAAAAGTCCCGGCGCATCCTACGCCCATGAAAATCCCTTTATTCAGTAATCCCTTTCAGTGATACAAAAAACAGACCAACCAAAAAACGGCACATTTCCGAGTCGTACGGTCCATTCGCGGCAGTGTCGGGTGGCGCCGCGCACAGATTCTCGACCATATTCAGAAAGAGAAGCCGACGAACGAAGGCACTTTCGACACGCCAACGCTCCTTCTCCTCTTGCTGTTCCCCCGCTGTTTGGTGAGCACTTTGCTAAATTTTAAAATTTGCGCTTCGAATTTGTCCGACAGCGTTTGGCACAACTCACCGCGGGGGGTCGTCGCCGTCGGCGCGGAAGAGTGCCGTTGTGTGCCACCTCGGCGGCCGAACGCCATTCCAGCGTCATTTGGCGAATATCGCGCATAAGCGAGTGCTGAACAATTAAATAAATTAGAGACGAAATACAAACAGGGAAATGAAATGAGAAAAGTTTCATTTTTCGAATTTTCGACCAATTCCCCCGCGAAAATTTTTTCTGATTACGGGCTTGGTCCGGTGTCTAATTTTCATGTAACATTTAATTAATAATACTGTCTTATTATGTGCCAGCCTCTTTTTTTCGGTCCATGATCAAAGTCGCCTCAGCTTTCTCGTCGCTGTCAGTGTTGAATAAATTGTCGTAAGACTGAACAAAGAAAAAATAAATTAAATTTCAATATTTGTCATCCCTAATTTTGATTTTTTGGTATGGCACACCAACCCCAAACACTTCGTCCACCAGAGCGGCCAACAAATGCGTTTTGCTGGTCCCAATTTGAGCGGTAAAAATTTTGCCCGAAATGGCGAAACATCGGCAAACAAAATCCACGCCATCGTCGGGAGTTCCCCAACGTCCTTAACAAAAAATTAAATTAGGGAATGTCAAAAAATGTTCCCACTTCTGTCCACAAGTCGAAGCATTGAAACAATTAGCGCGCAAATTTTGGTGAGCAATTTGTTGTGGTAACGGAGAGGAAGTTGGACTTGGGGCACGACAATTCGCATCAAACTGACAATGAGATAGGAAGGAGTTTAAACTAAAGAACAGATGGGAGGCAACAAATAATGCCACAAATGGCACAATGCCAAAACAGGACATTATTTAAGCTAAATATGCATTGATTACCACCTGAAGAATGTGTCCAGCACTCGGAGATGCGCCGGAGGGGAAGAAACCGTGGTGGCGATGCCATCCCCGGCGGCATAATGTCCGCCGTTGTTGGACACTGATGGATGGCAGCCATCAGAATCGATAACGTTTTGTTGAAGCAGGGCGTCGACGTAGTCAAGCGCCCAGCCGAGCAGAGCGTCCTGCAGTTGGCCACGAAGGTCGGGCAAAGAAATGCTATTACAAAAAAGAAGGGCAAAAAGTGATGGGACCACTGACTACTAATTGAATGGTCCACCGGATTGATGTGCCAATGTTTAATTGGTGCACTTCACTCACCCCAAATGTCGAATGGGACTGTCCTCCGACGAGTTCTGCTGCCATCCGATCAGTGTCAGCACATTCTCTACCACTCTGGCACCATTCTGCGGACGCAATTCGCCGGCATTGCCATTGGCATTCGACACCATCACAAATTGGTCCCATTCGGCGCCGATGCGACGGGCGTTGGCCAACGCATGCAAAACGGCGGCACTCATCAGACTCCGTTCACCAGACTGCTGCTGACTGAGCTGGGGCAGCACAGCGATGATCAGCGACACCAAATTGGCCAACTGAAATGCATAAAGGCTAATGCCAATCGGTCAATTTGGCGGTAAACTGCGCAAATTTTTATTCCAGTGAATGAGCGGAATTTTCTTTTTTGCAAGGATAGTCGATGGAATTTCATAGCCATTTTTTTCTACAAATTGTATTATTTGAATAGCCTGCCTCTTTGTCGTCTCGGGCACCGTAAATGAGTCGGGCAACAGTCCGCGCCGGCCATTCCTCGCGCTCCGACGTCGTCCAACAAAGGACAGCCAAAAGTTTGGCATTTAATTTACCACTAAAAAACCGAAATAAAATTGGACAAGCTGATTGAAAAAAGCACAACCAAGCGTCACCGACAAGCACCGATCGGAGCAAAGTCCATTGGAACTGAAGATCGTCGCGAAACTGTTCAAGGAATGGAATGTCGTGCCAACGGGCGGACAACGACGCAAATGGAAGGTCGGAGCCGTAAACGCGATTAAGCAAATCCGATACGAGCATGTCCTACGTGAACAGCACACATTAAGCGAGCCACCGAAGTACGCAATTTTACCCCGAATTCGGTGCCCAATTCACGCGACCAATTCACAATTTGCATTGGCACTTTGGGTGGCGGCTGTGAATGACCGCTGCTCGGTGATTGGACATTCATTCTGCTGAACATTCGCGTAAAATAACCATCCGATAATAAATAAATGTAAAAACAATAATTTTTGTTTCCATGACAAAAAAAAAACAATGAAAATGAGATAAAATTTTGTGTCATCATGTCAATAAAATCAGAGCGACAAAAAAACAGAACACAATTGTTACTGCAGAGTAAAAGTGCCTGAGATAAGATTAATTAACAAAATTATAATAAAATATCCAAAGACTAAAGTGCCGGACAATTCAGAGATGACATCCGATCTCCATTTCTGACTACACAAAATGGAATGGGGTAAGATGTAAATAAAGAGACATCGATCGACAAAAGATAAACATGGAAGATCAAGCAGAAGGGTAGGTCAATAAACTGAGGCCAAAAGATGGTCAAAATTTTAACTTAAATTGGATCCAAAAACCATTGAAAATATTGGACTCCTTCAGGCCACAAATCTGACGGGAAAATTGTAAATATAAATTGTCCGATTGTTCGTTGTATGTTTTAATAGGGCATTTCACAGTTTCATTAGCTAATCTTTATTTAGTTTATTTTGTGCCGTTATCTTCTCTCAATCAGTCGAGCTCTATATCTTTGACTTTTTCTGCACTGTCTGTGTTCCCTTTGCCTTTGCCGCCGCCTTTTTGTTGTTCGTTTGTTGTCTTAATGTGATCAACAGAATTAAAGTGTCCAATTTTTGAGTGGCTTTGGCGACGGGCTCATAGTCAAAAACAATCGAAACCCCCGAAAAAACACCTTGGTGGCCCCGGGTTGTCCTTTAACTTCGGGAATATGCGTCTTCAAAAAGTCCAAAACGTCGGAATGTTCTTGCGGAGTTGTGCCATGCATGCAATCGTATGGAATTAGCGTAACTGCAGCAAAAAATAAATTAAATGCGTCAAAAACATAAAAAAAAAGAAAGAAACCATTTTTGTTGAAAATGCTCAATGCCTGATAAGTCATATTGCCTGTAAATTGGAAACATTAAATATTTGTAATAAAATTCTCTCAAATTTAAATTGTACCGTAAGAATATGGGACCAAAGGATCGCTTTGTCCGTGGCCCATAAAAATGGGCGTTTGTCGGTTTGCCCTTGTATAATTCTCCTAAACGATGAAAATAAAAAATATAACAATATAAGGAAATTGGAAGTTACGTCCAAAATGCGATCCTTCTGCAGAAGGAATCCAGACATGCAAACGATGGCACCAATGGGCTGGTCAAAAGTGAGCCCCGCCTAAATGAATCTGACACAATTAACAAAACCTAACAATTCGATTGAACCAAATTTTGAAATTTGGTTCAAAAAAATGCTCGATCGCGATTGTCTTACATAAACGGCTAAAGCGGCTCCCATGGAAAAACCGCCGAGAACAATTCGCTGTGAGGGAATGCCGGACGCAATTTCATCTCTGATCAGCTCTAAATGAATAAAAGCCAATTAAAAGGCAAAGGAATTTAGTTGCACACCGTGCACATAATTCTTCGCCTGCTCAATGCCAGCGACGTCCTAAAAAGCAATTTTTAATGCAGCAAAATTCATTCTTTTTTGTTTGCTTTGTGTTACCTCTCGCGAATGTTCCGACAGTCCAAATATGTCATACCTTTGCAAATAATTCATTTAAGTCCGCCGAAAATGTAAAATTAACCATGCCGGCATTCCTAAATTTGTGTGTTTAATTAAACCTAAAAGAAATGGTGTTAATTATTACGCATTCCGAAGTTGAGAGTCACTGGTCGGCTCTGCGCGTTCGGGAAAATGCTTTTCATGTAGGGGATCCGAATTTCATTTTTGAACACACTCAAGTAATATTTAAATGTATTTGAGGAATAGCCCAATTTGATTGATTACCTGGCCCATCCATCGCCTTGGTCGCCAAGTCCATGGAAAAAGAACAGCTAAATTGATTTTGATAAATGAATTAACGATGTTAAGCAAAAGAACACTTACACTGGCCGTATGAGCTGCAGTCGCTTTAACAATAATTGGCGGTGCAATTTGTGAAGCCGCCATTCTTTTTCAGTCTCAGCTTTGTTTTTCAACAAAAAAATTGCGTTTTTCCTAGGTTTTGTGAGGTAACAAAATAAATTAGGCCACTCTTTTACGTATGCAATTTGACGGATTTCAGATTATACCTAATCAAATCATCATTTTTAAGTGTCCACTAAATCACTTAAATAATATTATTGAAAACTGCTAGACAGCCAAATTTACGGAAAATTTAAAAATCCTAATCGTATGTATGAGACCTGAAATCTAAGGTAATGCACAGCAAAAATTAGAAAAAAAGTTTATCTTCATATAAACAAAACTATGCTTTTAAATGCTTTGATCGAAGAGAAGACACAGAAGACAGACAATTATTATAACATAATATGCAGCACAAATACGCAATACCAAATAGAATTTTAGAGAGGACAAAGGCGGGAAATATGTAAGAGAAATTAATAATGGAAAAGAGCGAATGGACACTCAAAAACTACAAAATAAATTGGGAGAAGAAGAGAATCGCGAAGAGCACACGTTTTGTTTGTTTGTTGGTGGTTGGGACATTTGAGTTGAGAGTGAGTGAGTGAGGAAATGGACAAATGCGTGAGCTCGCGGGGAACAAAAATGGCGGTGGACGAAAAGTGTGAATAGAAGGGAAAGGAAGAAAGGACATGCAAATGGGGGGACAGACACCGAGGAAAGAGGTCTTTTGGACAACATTCGGATGATTGGTTTGTCTTCTTGGCCTTTTTGAGTGATAAAAACGATTGAGCGGCATGGGTGGCGATGGTTCGTTCACTTCCTGCCAGTCGATTTGCTGTTGTTGTTTTCCAATCGTTTTAGGCGCACTGAAATTGAGTAAAAAAGAAACGAATTGTATTTTCTATTCGTTATCAGACAGAATTAATATTTAGAGACCCCCCACGGATTAAAAGAACACAAACCCAACGGATTGAAAGAACCAAATTTTAAATAAACTATCTAAAAGGCCCAACAAATTTGCTTAGACCCATGACATCGAAATGGCCATATTTCTTAGTACATTAAATTGTCCAACACTGATTTGAACACCATTAAATTGCCCATTTGTTTTAGTACACGAATTTAGTCACCATTAATTAGTTCTGGCCAGGGATGTGATTTTGCCCTAAACCCGACAGGTGCCCGATTCTGAGGATCCGCGCCCGGTTTTTAACTCGCTAGCCCTTTTTAGTTTTGGCGATCGCATTCCTGGTTCTGACCCCGGGCACCCACCGCCACCGCAGAGAATATTTGTCAATTTTGAAGGTTTAAACTATATATTCAGCAAATTGTTGGACTCATTGTTTGGTTATGTCAATTCCATTTTACTTACGCCTTTCGTAATTCCTCTCCAACGCTTCTCCCACCCGATTTCGAGCCTCCATCGATTGCAGCGAAACGCCAACGCGAAGCAGCGAATCGTTGTCCTCCACACTGAGCATAATGTCCTAAACGGAGGGATGAAATGGAATCAAAATTAAATGAGACAAAACAAAACCATTTCAATTTGGTTGCCCAGCACGGATTGCCTCTGAAGGAAGACAAAACATTTCTTTCAATCAATGGACGAATAAATAAATGATCGCTTTGTCTGAGAACCTGATTTTCGGCATGGAGTTCGACCAAAGACTGCGTCTGTAACGTCGCCCTCAGCAATTTGGCGACCATTTCAGGACTGATGAAGTTGGACTCGATGTTCAGCACTTTCAGCGTGTCACTTTGCTCAATAAGCTCGATCAGCGGCTTAAATTTCCGAATTGCTAGCAAGGATTTTTTGAAATTTTAACTAATTATTGGCCCGTAACCCTCCATTTTTAGTTTCAAGTTCCAAAATCTTTACATTGTTTCGTGGATTGTCTTGCCAATGAAAAAGTGGCCGCTCTTTGGCGGCTCTTACCCGCGCCTCCTGGTCGGAAATGGCCGTGTTGGCCATGTGCAACTTCTTCAGGTGCTTGGACTTGCTCGCCGCTCTGATCATCGTTCGGATGCGCTCCTTGGAAAGCCTTTTCATGTTGTTGAGGTTGACTTCTTCAAGCGCCACGTCGTCCCTCTCCAACCTCCTGGGGAAAGAAAAATCAAAAAGTGAATCCATGCTTAACCGCCCATTTATTTGTCCATATTGAAGGTCGAATTAGCAATAATTAATATTAATAGAAAGAGTAGAGGGAAAAGGGAGAGATATAAATTTTTTATTTTTGTCAACAAAATTCGACCTTACATATCTCCGTTTTTCCTGGTTTCTTTTTAAAATGATTTAATCGCTTAGCAAAAATTTTTGTCTTGGAGGGGGAGGGGGAGGTTTTTAAATGTTTGCCTGGTGCACTCCTCCACGTCCGTCTCGTTCTCCGGCTCGTCCGGCACCACGCGGGGCTGAAACGCTTTGATCACGCCGCTGAATGAAATGCCTGTCTCCTCGTCCTGTCCCTTGCCTTTCAGTGCGTTGTAATATTGAGGCTGATTGAGCACATTGTGCATCCCTAATGTTGGTAAATTATTTCTGACCCTCCCTCGCCGCCGGCGCGTTCACCTAAAATGCCGGCCAAATCGACGAGGTCCCTTTCGGGTGCCGCGGTCAACGCCCTTTCGATGATCGAATCGTCGTTTTTGGCACCGCTGCGCGGGCGCGGCGTTTGGCCCTCAGCGGTGTCTTCGTCCTCCGTCTCCTCCTCGTCGTCATCTTCGTCCAAGTCCAGCGCAATTGGCATCTGAAAAAATAAAACAAATAATTGTTGGTTTGAAAGAGGAATAAAACATGCGAGGATGTGGATTTTAAGGCATCAAATATTCTTTAAAAAAGGCAAAAATAGGGACAAACTATCCAAAAAAAAAAAGGAAAGAGATCTATTGTTTCAATCAATTCACCTGCATTTCCCTCTTCCCATCGGCGCCCAATTTGGTCATCGGTTCGTCTTTGGACTCGAAGACTTTCCCTGAAAAATGGTCCGTTGTTTTTTATAATCCATGAAGAACTCAAAGAAAAACCAACCCCTTTTTACGCCCGGGGCGTATGGAACCGTCTCCTCCCAATCCTTCTCATTTTTGGCCTTCTCCTCAAGGTAGTGGAGCAGTTTGTCACGCTTGAAAGGTCCGGTCGGTTTTTTGTCCGTTTGGTCACGGCACCGTTGGGAGGGCGGAAGCAAAGAATTCTGAATTAAAAAAAAGAATAATTAGGGAGGAATGTTGATTCTTATGGGTTTTTCAACGACCAAAAATTTTAATTAAACATTTATTGCCATTTTTTACTTATTTGGCCTAAAAATTATGCAGTTTTTTGTCCTACGTCAGGGTCGAAGTCGTTGTTCAGTTCCTCCAATTCGTCCGTGTTCAGATTGGACAGCAGCCCTTCAATGTCTTTGTCGTCGTAATTGCTCAGCTCTCTGCCGTAATATTTGTCGCCTCCGGCGCCATCGCCGGCACCGCTCGTCAGTCCGCCGCCCGCCGTCCGTTTGGCGGTCAATGGTTGCGTTGGCGCCGCCAGCGTTTTTTCTTCCGCGTAATAACTGAAAGAAGAAAAACAATGGCACTTCGTAAAAATATTACATTTTCTTTTTTTAAGAAAAAAAGTTGAATGTAAATGGCAACGCTTTGCCAATTCGGACAAATTATCACTAAAAAAACAAATGTGAATGCCCAAAGTATTTTGATGAATTGCTTTTAGGGCCAGTCAAAGGTGTTTTGGAGATGGATGATAATGGCCGCCCATTTGCTGCCATTTCTTTTTTTCGGGGACGGCGTCGGCTTAATATCTGTTGCCCTTCCTGCTGCACTTTTATTGATTGATCACTTTTAGCACCACCGATCGAAGCAGCAGCACTCACTTTGTCCCCGGCGGCGTCCGATCGGTCGGTTTGGGCCATTCCGTCCCAATTCACAAATCTTCTCCTCTCAATCAACCACTCTTCCCCCCCCCCCCCCCAATTCATTTCGTTCGCCCATTTGTCCATCTTTTCTTTGTCACATTGTCCAATTGTGCACATATGTTATTATGTGCTTGTTTGTTCACAGCGAATGATTCGATTGTTTTGATGATGGATTTTGTGGTCGGCGGAAGACGAAAAGTTCGCCGCCCAAAGAAAAAAAGGACAAAGCGCCCGCCTCTTTGGGAAAGAATTATCCCCGCAGAAAAAGAAGGAAAGGACATTGGGACCCGCCTGCGCCTCCCAACACAATTACTGGACATGACAAGCAATTCATGCATATACTTAAGCCTAATTAGCCAAATTTCCTTGAAAAAATCGCTAAGAATTTGAATTGCACGGGACCGAGGCAAGTCCCAAGTTCTTCTCTACCAGGATTTTTCGGTATTGCCTGGTTTCCCAGTCAAAAAGCAGGGGTCCTGGTTTTTCCCCAAAATTCCCAGTCCTGTGCAAAACAATTAATCCTCCCATCACTCACTCGCTTTTGCTCATGCTCTCTTTGTTTTGTGGTTGAAATGTTTAAGTGATTGAAGATATAAATGAAGTTCGGGAATGGCAAGAAGCGAAAAGTGTGCAGAGCAAAAACTGAAACAATTTAACATAAATATATATTTAAGGGACGACGAATATTTAATTATTTGGAAAAAAGCATTTTCGGGGCCAAATTATTTAAATAAACGGTGCAATGAAAGAGCGCAGCTGCTGGGCATAAATTCAGTGAATTTGTAAGTTTTTGGGGGAATTGTGACCTGTGCCCGAGGAGCTCAGACTTTAGTAAAGATGTGAATGCAAAGTGCAAACAATGAATGAATGAATGACACTTTGACTTGGCAAAAATGAACGAAGAGGAATTGATTATATTTGTACATACATTGAAGAATAGGAGGACGAAAGTGTGTGGGATTTGGTGGCTCAGAGGTTGGGTGGGATCAATCGATTAAATGTGTGTTTTTTTTTGTTTGGGATATTCGAGAGTCGGTCGGATGTTTGACAGCTGAGCCAAATCAGCAGAAGCAGCAGTCAGTCAGAGGACACGGGCCGCAGCGGGGTGGGCGGCCGGCGGGGAAACCCATCCCCGCCCAACCCAACCAATTTTCGGACATATTCGCCGCGACTGCCGCGGCAGAACGAAGGACGGCGGCAAGGACGGACGACGAAGGATTTTGGCAACTCAATCCGTCCATTTATTCATTGATCCATCAGTCAGTACGGCGTTGGGGGCAGATTGAGTTCATCTTCTGCTGCTGAAGATGAGCGCTGTTGGTGAATAAAACAGCTCACTCACAAATCAGCAGCTGATGAGGGAAGCGGACGGATATCATCGAGAAGAGAAAAAGTGATCAGACAAAAATAAGAGAGTGATCAGTCGAGAAGGGAGAGAGTGATCAGACAAGAACGAGAGAGTGATCAGTCGAGAAGGGAGAGTGAGCAAGTGATTAGGTGAGAAGGGAAAGAGTGATAAGTAGGGAAGGGAGAGATTCATCAGTCGCGAAGGAAGAAAGTGATCAGTCGGAATGGGAGAGAGTGATAAGTCGATAAAAAAGAGAGTTGGTTGATCAGTCGGTAGGAAAGAAGTGATCAGTCGGGATGGGAGAGAGTGATCAGTCGATAAGGAAGAAAGTGATCAGTCGGAATGGAAGAGAGTGATTAGTTGAGAAAAGAGAGAGTGCAAGAGAACGAGCAGTTAGTGAGTGAGTGAGTGCTCAGTTAGTTAAGATCTGATCAAAGAGTGAGTTAGCCGATGCATATTGGAGAGCTTTTGACTGACTTTGAAACGGCGCGCCATCGTTTTGTCAACAGCTCGTTTTGTCAACTCAGCCAAAAAGGCTCGTTTTGTCAACTCAGTCAAAAAGACACGTTTTGTAAACTGC
>JAKKIK010000201.1:0-41815 GCA_024500135.1 Heterodera carotae
TTGTCGTCGTCGATGCATATTGTTTCTGTTTCATACACAACATACCGATCATCATCACGGAAAACGACGGTGTAAAATAATTTTTGAAAAAATTATTTTAGAAATAAAATGTTGAATTCGGGTTCTGGTTTCGAAATACCGTCAATCTGAGTCGATATTCGTAATCAGCGACCCCGAAAACCCCTGCAAAGATGGTTTTAGTGATTAAAAAAAAAAATTTTCTTATGAGGCATAAACTAAATAAGTACCAAAAAAAAAAATTTCCCAATTTGTGGCAAAATGCTTCTTAAACTTTGTAAAAAATATAATATAAAGTAAAATAAACACTCAAACTCCAACCCATTCATTATTCGGTGCTTAAGTTTTAGTGCATTTATCTCATTTGCTCTCGGGCCATTTTGACAGATCAATGGTTGAATATTTCTTTTCCCTTTGTTAAGATATGGCGATGTTATCATCCCAAATTATTCTACATCTCTGGAAGCATCAGATATTGATGCGCCGAAGGATTATACAAACTCTCTGCGAGCTCATTTTCCCTGCATTTTTGCTGTTTCTCATAGCGTTCATCTTGTCTTATGCAGAAAAAGTTGCGTTTTTTTAAATCTTTTTTGAAAATAATTTTTGTTTAGGCTGCTCAAAAAAATGACTTCTATGAATTTAACTCAGTGTCATTGAATGGAGCAGTTAATGATCTCGATTCTAAAATACAATTTATTCCTACCTTTCGATATGTTTGGGATTGTGGCAACGAAAAGAGCATGACATTGGTATACAGGTATCTAAGGCTCATTTCCTTGATTATTTTTTTTTTTTGGGTTCGGAAGATCTCTTTTGAATTGTTAATATTTTCTGGGTCGCTGATCAGGCAATTGCAGATTTATTGATCAGTTGTTAAAATCCGCATGTAAGTAGTTTTATCGATTTTTTGCGCTTTTTTCTAATACCTTAAAACAGAGTACATAATAGGCCGTTAATGTTAGAAATACAAATAAGAATATTAGCTTTTTCCATTTATGATGATTTTGTAAGTGAAATGAGCAAAATTTTAGTTGTTGAATTTTTGAATTTCGAGTAAGAAACGATTTTTATGGATGCATTAAAAAAATTGAAGAATAGCTAGGGTGCATTTTTCTATTTTATTGCATTTTTGTTAATGAGTTTGAAAACATGAAAATATTATATTTACCAAAAAGCCCGAAATAAATGTAAAAGTATGTACATATTTTATGTAATTTTAGAAAAATCCCCGAAATATGTAAATAAAAGTCGCAACTTTTAAAAGCCAATGCCAAAAAAGTTACTTTTCTTACTAATTAGACTACACATTGTATTGTAGAATACAGGGAATATATATTTATATGTTGCACCCGATTTGAAAAATCACCCGATTTGAAATCGGGTACCCGATATGAAACCAAATCGTCGCGGGTTGATGAGTTCTGACAAACATGGAGTAAGACATCTGAAACCCGAAACTAAGTAAGGGATTCGGTTCTATACCGAAATTCGAACAAGTCTGTAAATTTTCAGGTTTTTATGTTCATATGAACATGTTCAAAACATTCAACAAACATTTAAGCTGATTTCAAACTTCGAAAAAGTTTGTTGAATGTTTTTGACATGTTCGGATAAACATTGAACCGGAAATTTTACAGACTTGTTCGACATGGGGTCTAAAATCATTTCCCGAAAATAAATAGAAGTTCGGCTGTTTTGGACCCCATGTTTGGCAATGTTCGTCATAGCTCACCAATGTTCGTTTCAAATCGGGTACCCGATTAGAAATCGGGTACCCGCGATGATTTGGTTTCAAATCGGGTACCCGATTTCAAATCGGGTGATTTTTCAAATCGGGTGCAACATATATAAAAACGTATCCCTACTAATCAGCGACCCCGATATAAAATTTTTGATCCTTTAATTTAGTGTTTTTTTAGTTCCGAGCCCGCCTGTAAAAAATATTCAGAGATGATTATGAACAGACTGAAGGGTTGGTACGACGGTGGACAAACGGAATTTGGAACGCGTCATTTTGACAATATTGAGAAGATGAAAGAAGTGCTGGCGAACGATTTGAACTCGAGCTATGAAAGTTGTCACAAATTCATAGGTTTTTAAAATTGCAACTTTATCTCTAACACTCCACCCGCTCTCTCTCACTTTTATTTTGAAATTTATAAGTTTATCTTTCCTTGGGACCAATTTTTGTCAAATTTACTAATTTAGGGGGAATTCACTTCTCCAAAATCGTTGCTGACAAACAAACGGCCGAGCTGAATTATGTGATTATGCTGCCAAGAAGCAACAAAATTAGCAGGTGTTTTATCTTTGTTTTTTTGCCAAGAAGCAACATATTTAACTGGTGCTTTATGTTTATTATTATTTTTTGTTAACCAACTATTAAATATTCAAGACTATTGCAGTTGGACTATGAAACACATTGAGGACTTTTGGCGGCAAATTGACCACGATGAAGCGGGCGACCGTAGCGATATCCCAGGGGACCCACCGTATTGGTCGAGCGGTTTTCTGTCTCTCCAATACGCAATTGACAGGGCATTCATCGGATTGGTTTTTTTTACCATGATTCAGTTATTTGCATTGTTCAGCTCAGGCCAACAACGATTCCTTGGATGATGTTGAACTTCGACTCCATCGACTGCCCGTCCCACCGGCGGAGATAAGCGCGGCCACTGCCCTTGTCCCTCTCTGCCTGACTCTTTTTCTATTCGTTTTTGCAAATTATATGTTAAAAGACATCGCCATAGAAAGGGACTCTGGAATTATGGTTAGTATCTTTACTTTAATTGCCATTTACACATACATTAATGGCGTCGCACAAAAATACGATACAATAGAAAGTTTGGCTTTTTCCTTAAGAAAAAAACACACCCCTAGATAGACTTACTTTTTTTCTAGCCTCCCCCCCCCCCCCTCCTCCCGAAGGCAAGTTCCAAGGTCTGGGTCTGGGTACGCCCTTGCAAAATACTACGCCCCTGGCGACGAACCCCACCCCCGTCCGTCGTATTAAAGTGTCTCTTTCCCTTTTGATGCCCTTTCCATTTTTAAAATTTTTCTTACTACGCCCCTGGCGACGAACCCCACCCCGTCCGTCGTATTAAAGTGTCTCTTTCCCTTTTGATGCCCTTTCCATTTTTAAAATTTTTCTATCTCAATTATCTTTAAGACGTACATGTCGGTTATGGGCTTGAATCAATTCGCCTTCTACGGCTCGCACTTTTTGATTGCAACGATGAAAATGCTACCATTTGTGGTGACACTCAGTGCCATTAGTGTTTACAATGAATATATTAAGGTTCAATTCAGTCTTTGTGCCTTTACTTTTTGTTTATAATTATTGTTTTAGTACATTGAGCCATCACTGTTCATCACATTGTGCGTCCTCTTTGGTGTTCTGGTGCTTTTGCTTGCTTTGTTTCTTGGAATTCTGTTCAAGAAATTTACACAAATTGGACCATTTTTTGTCATAGCGGCTCTTTGGCTCCTGCCAATTGTTTTCGAGGTGGACGTTAACAATGTTCCGCTGTGTCTCCTCGCTTCGCTTAATCCCTTTTACGCCTTTTCAATGGCCATCCATCTCATTGTTCGTTCCGAGAAAAAGAGTCAGTTCTCTATTAACAAATTACATAATAATATTTATTTTCCATTATTCTTCGATAGTGTTGCGAATTGACTGGTCGCTGTCGTCGATGTTCGCAAGTGCGTCCACTCAGTTTACAATTGGGACGACCCTTTTGATGTTTCTGCTTGACTTCCTTTTGTTTTCTTTGCTTGCCTTTTACTTTGCGTTGGTTTCACCGGCAGAAGGATCGCCAAAGAATCACCCGCTTTTCTTCCTTAAGGTTTTTCTAAATAAATGCCGAATTCATTCTCTCTGTTTTAGTTCTGTGGTTTCAACAAATTTTTTGCTGGTTCCTCAGAATTGTACAATGGGACGGAGACTAAGGAGCTTGACATCCAACAAAACGAAAATGTTCAGTCAGACTGCGCGAGCTTAGGAGACGAAGCGGACATTGTTGTTAATGAAATGTGCAAGAAATGGCCTTCTGTCGCTCAGTTTTCTATCGATTGCCTCAGCTTTAAAGCGTTCAGAGGGCAAATTACCGTTCTTTTGGGTCGCAATGGAGCCGGAAAGTCGACCACTTTTTCCGTGTTGACTGGCATGCTCAATTACAACGCTGGCCAAGTGCTTATTTGTGGCACCGATCTTAAGCAGCAATTGCGTCAGTGTCAAAATAAAATTGGTAAGTGGCTCAACCCAAATCGCACTTCTCCAAAATGTATTTTTTCTAAATATTATTAATCACATGTGTCAATGTCTCCTAAAGTGTGGGGTACAATGCAAGGTCGTCCGTGCCCGTCGACTTTTCCCTCCGGGGCCCATCCTTATCACCGGTGCCGAAGTCTCTTACCCAAGATTGACTGAAAAGTCCCTCTCGGGTCAATTTATCAGCCCCGCGGGTTCTTCCCAAAGGGGTGTGGTCGGGCACAGACGAATGGGGCAGATGGTGAGATACGATAAAGGGGTTTTTCGGGATTGGGTGTTTTTTCCTCAGTGCCGTTGGCTCTTCCGTGCATGCATTGTTTTACGCCCATTACACTTTTAAGGCTTTTGTCCCCAATACAACCCATTGTTCTACCGACTCACCGTAAAGGAGCATTTGAAATTTTATGCTGCCACTAAAAGTGGCTATTTAAATGGGCCTCATGGAAAAGCGGCACTCGACCAGGAAATTTGTACAGTTGCAAGCGAATTGGGCATCGAACCGTTGTTGAACATGGTGAGAATAAATACAGTTTAGGTGTAAAAATGTTTTCCATATGCTGAATTAACAAAAATCTTGATGGTAGACATGTTCGAATTTTTTAAGCAATCGCACAAATTGAGTGGCGGACAAAAACGAAAGCTTTGTGTGGCGATTGCATTAATTGCACACAGTCGTGTCGTTTTGCTGGATGAACCGAGTGCGGGGATGGACCCGGAAGCACGCATTGAACTTGGTCAGATGTTGAGGAACATTAAGCAAGACAGGTGTTGGATATTTCTTAATTTTGTATGCAATTTTTTCACCAAGAACAATTCTTCTGACAACGCATTATATGGAGGAGGCAGACATATTGGGAGACCGAATTGTAATCATTTCGAATGGCCGTTTGGTGTGCAATGGGTCGCCGCAATTTCTTAAACATCGATTCGGGACTGGATACGTCTTGACAATTGTTTGTTGTTGCTTTTTTTCATTTACCATTGATTGATATTAATTTTACGGAAGTTATCGAACCTTTTGGAGAACAGTGATTTCGTAGGGAATGAGGCCAAAAACTTCTCGTTTTGAAACAATTTTACCCTCACTTTTTCATGGAACAAAGGCAAGCTTTTTTTAGATAATTAATATTGAAAGAATAATATCGCGGAGTAATACGGATGCTGTTCAAAAATATTTCAAAGGCGCAACTGCTGCCGTTTTTGCCATAATTCGAAAGCACTCGCCCGACTCGTACATTGAAAATACACAAGAGCCTCCCGAGTTTACAGTGATTTTGCCATTAAAAGACAAGAAGCAGTAAATTTTTTGATTTAATTCCGTCCCTTTTAACATTTAATTTGTTTAAGTTATGCCGCACTTTTCAAGGAGCTTGAACAGCTAAAAGGAGAACATAAGCCAATCAAATCATTTGGACTTTCTATGAACTCCCTTGAACAAGTGTTCCTCAGGTAAACGGTACATAATGTGAGATAATCACTGATACATTTTGGTTGCATGTTAGGGTCAATGAGTTTGCTGACTCGGTTGTGAATGCTCGCGGAGTTGATTCGGTGGACGGGTCCACAAAACTTGCGGAAGATTTATTTGGGCTACGGCAACAACAGGTAAAAAAATGCCGATGGAACGTAGTCAAAGTAAACCGACGCGGCATATTTATGCGATGCCAATCGACTAAGGGATGGGGTGAAAATTTGGAGAGAGATGGAAGAAATCCTTTGTAAACTGGTCTTTTGTTTATTTTCCATTTTTAGTTTCTCAAGGGCACTTTGGCCTTAGTGCTCCTTTGGGTTCATCAAATTCGCGCACTGCTTTGTCGCCACCTTCTATGGTCTTTAAGAAATCCGTTCAGCTCCTTCGGGTGTTTTGTTGGCACACTTTTGGCTTTTCTCGTTCCGATTGTCCTTCTCTACAACTCAAAACCGTACAACAGAGTTTCACGTTCGTTATCGCCTGCCACAATTTCCGAGTACATCTCCATTCCGCTGCATTCTGGTTTTGGTTTGTTTGTTATTTGATTCATTTGTGTACTTTAGAAACTGCACCGTATAGCAAGAGTTTCAACGAACTTGCCAATAAAATTCCATTCGCAAATAAAATTTGGCTTTCATCAAAGAACCAATCGGCGGTGTTCATTGACCATCTTTATGAGATGTATCCGATGGTTATCGGTGCTTCTGAATATCAAAATGACTCAAAAACTGTTGTCGAGGCCTTGTTTAGCGGAGCTGCGCTTCATTCGCCATCGATGGCCTTATCTTTTGTAACCAATGCCCTGCTGGGGAGGAATTTGTGTAAGTTCGTAAAAAGGAAGGAAACTACGGCTTTTTCCATTGCCCAAATTGTGTGAATTAATTGTCCTCTTCATTAAGTTGCCATAAACCCCGAAATTGAATTGTATGATATTGTTGACAAGAATTCGGAACAATTAATCAGTTCAAAAGCCAACAAATTGGTCATTGCGCTTTTGATGGGCACCATCTTCACCTTTATGCCTTGTTTCCTCTTAAAAGAGCTGGTGGATGAGCGTTCCACTCGTTTCAAACACCAAGTGAGAGCACATTTTTATTCCCCTTCCTAATGGTCGGTCAAATAGCATTTTCGGGGTCCATCTTCTCAATATTTTTTTCCTTTATGGTTTTTTCTACATTTTTTATTAGTTGTTGCTGACTCGACTACATCCCGTCACTTATTGGGCTTCGTTCACCATTTGGCATTCAGTCCTTTATTTGTTGTTTTGCCTCACCATTTCAATGCCAATATTTGTCTTTGGACTTTTGGAGGGATTCAGACTTAGGTAATGCTTAAAATGGTTTGTTTTCTCGTTGATTTTATCTTCTGCCTTTCAGTCTACTGCTCCTTTGGTTCCTCTTCTTTTGGAGTTTCCATCCCTGGCTTTGTTGTGCCTCTTTCCTTTTCCAAAAATCCCAATCAGTCACAAATGCATTTTTCTTGCTTATTGTGCTGAACACAATTGTCGTTTCGTTGCTCACGTGGATTGAACGTTCAAATGAGACGTTGTTCAATATTTTAAACATTATTTGCTGTATGCTTATTCCGCCTTATGGATTCAGTAAGAGTTTTTAATTTTCCATAAGTGACCCTTGATAATAAAACAATAAATTATTTGGTTTGTGCAGGCTACGGCGTGTTAAATTTGACCTTTGTCAAAGAGATATCTGACGAACTCAGCAAGGCCGGTCATTCCTCCAGCATTTCTTTAAATGATCATCTCACAACCACCACACTCCTCAGTATTCTCTCCGGGGTTCTTTATTGGCATTTGCTGTTTTTCCTTCATTCCCAATGCATTGTCCGAAAATGGAATCAATTTACTTGTCGAATTTTCCACAAGGAACTTTACCAAAAGGTACGGCGTTAGTTGCTTCATTTTTTTGCTTTTATCAGAATGTTTTGTTGGGAATTTAGCTTCAGTCGCGGGATTTTGTCACATCGGAAGAGGACGAAGATGTTCAAAAGGAGCGTGAATTTGTTGAGCATCACAAAACTGAGGAATTTGCACTTTGTGTGAATGAATTGAGCAAATACTTTGGAACATTTCCAGCTGTTGACGGCTTAACATTCGGAGTACAACGCGAAGATTGCTTTGGTTTGTTAGGTGAGTCCATCCTTTCTATTGCATTTCTCTTCATTCAAATTTAGGTGTCAATGGCGCTGGGAAGACAACGACTTTCGACATTCTGTCTGGCACCAAATTAGCAACTTCTGGCAGTGCAACATTTTCCGGAATTGATGTCTCCAAACGACCACCGATTGGTTATTGTCCTCAGTTCGATGCTCTTCCTATGGAACTAACCGGGCGTGAAGTGTTGACCTTGGTTGCTCGTTTGAACGGCTTTTCCGATGTTTCAAGAAAGATCCAATGTGTTTTGGAGTGCATTCAAATGGACGACCAAGCGGATAAATTAATTCGATATAACAGGCATATAGTAACACTGACACCTATTCCTTTTCATTTCCATGATATGACAGTGGTAATTTAGCGGTGGACAACGCCGCCGAATTTCCCTTGGGCTTGCATTGCTCGCCCGTTCCAACTTCATAATGTTAGACGAACCAACCGCGGGCATTGACCCGAGCACGCGACGCGACATCTGGCGACTTATTCGTGCAATTCGCCAGCAGCACATTGCAATTTTGCTCACCTCACATTCTATGGACGAATGTGAGGCGCTTTGCAATCGCATAGCGTTTATGAACAGAGGGAAACTGATTGGAATTGGAAGCAGCCAGCAGCTCAAGACGAGGTAAACCCAGAAAGGCATTTCCTCTTACGCTTTACATATGATTTATCATGGTAACAACCTTTAGGTATGGACAGAATTACACACTGACAATTACGGTCTCAAATCCAAATGTTCGAGTGTACAAATATTTGCAGCAATGCGTGTTTTTGTCATTCGAGGTGGTATTGTGTTCACTTGCCATAATACCTATTGACCTCAATATTCACAATATTCAGGGAAGTTTGGTCGTGGAAGCTCCGTCGGGAAATATGTACCAATGGGAGATCCCTAAGCGTGACAATGTCCGATGGAGCGACCAGTATCAGCGTGCCCAGGAATTGGCTGACAAATTTCCCGTGCGTGCGCACTCACTATCCGTTCTTTTAAAGTCATTATAACCGCCATTGGTTTTCCGTCATTCCCAGGTTGATGCTAATTTGCCTCCTGACAGCGACCGCCCACGGATTGTTGACTTTTCGCTCACTCAAAATTCGTTAGAACAGGTGTTTCTATACCTTTCTTCTCTTCAAGAGTCAACTTTGGCTATTGCAACTCCCAAAAAATCGCCTTTAAATCGGAAAGTGTGGGGCGAGTCAAAGATGTAAATGCACAGAGAAAATCATCTCCCATCAACAAATAATGCCAACATAAAACCAAATTCCTTTAATTTCCTTGATTCTCTCATATTTCTTTTGTGTTTTTCTCTTTCTTTCATAAAGCGGGTCATCTTATTTCCTCTCATTAATGGCGTTTTTTGGAACTATCTCTTTCACTAGTAATGTATTTATGGAGAACTTACTTAATTTTCTTTTTCATATTTTGTGGCGATTGAACAAATGGTAAAACTTTTAAGATTGTACATAGTATATTGTACATGTATGGAAAGATAAATTGCTTTTTTACATAAAATTACTTTAAACAGCACTTGTATTTAGTTATATTGTAACGATAATTTAGGTTTCTTAAACTAAATAAATCTAGCATAGGAACAGCAAGCATGTCGGCCAACCAAGTCTATCATATTTCTGGGCTACTTGAGAAAATGACCAATGTGGACAAGGTGGGTAATGGCAGGGCATTATTATTATATCGTCCTTAATTTAGCCACTTTCATTCGGTTTTTGATTCTTTTTGCTAGTAAACTTGTCTACTTATGTAGTCAAGTCCTGGAGACATTTACGTCGGTTTTTTAGGGTCAATCATCAAAAAAATCATGGGTTGGGGGCTGCATAAGTACCGCAAATTTCACAAACAATAGACTGATTTCTCTTTAATTTTTATTATAACCCGCTGTTGACTTAAAGGACTTCCGTTATATGGCAGTGAATGATTTAATGGCTGAATTGAGCAAACAATCCATTACATTGGACGAAGACATGGAAAGAAGGGTTGGCCATTTCTCATCCATTCCATTTATTGACGATTCGTTTTTTCAGATTGTGAGGGCACTGCTTACGCTAATCCAAGACAAAAACGGCGAAGTGCAAAATTTGGCGTGTCGTTGTTTGGGTTGATTTAATAAATATTTTTTGCTTTTCTTATTGTTTTTTTGACCATAAATAATTAAGGTCCTCTCGTGCACAAGATAAAGTTGTCTCAGCTGGAGACTTTGGTCGATTCTCTTTGTGCCAATTTGGTCAGTCAAAATGAGCAACTCCGCGATGTGAGTTCAATTGCTCTGAAAACAGTGCTCAACGAACTTCCGAGTGGCTCCATGACGAGTCAAATGTTTGTTTGCGTACGACGCGTCGTCCCAAAGCTCATCGAAACACTTCGTGAGACTGACTATATAATGAAAACATTTGAACTAAAACTGCATATACTCAAAAGGGGGTCTTGGATTGATGGCTTATAAAACCCCCTAATTATTCATTTTTCGTTTCACTATGCTTTCGTCTCTTTTCATGGAGTATTATTTTGCTGTTAAGGGACTGAATACAAGGGCAGTTCCTCAGTTAAACTCGAAGTGTTGGACATTCTCAGTTCGCTTATTTTGCGCTACGGGCGGACGTTCAATTTAATGTTTGACGATGTAATTTTACCGAAT
This sequence comes from Heterodera carotae, assembly GCA_024500135.1. NCBI lineage: Eukaryota > Metazoa > Nematoda > Chromadorea > Rhabditida > Heteroderidae > Heterodera > Heterodera carotae. The sequence goes on from JAKKIK010000201.1 coordinate 10,584, forward strand.
TGGCCTTTCTTTCCCAATTTTTCCGCTGCCTTTATGAATATCTTGTTTATTTGTTGTTATCATTGCAGATTGAAAACATACTTTTTGTTCAACTCGAAAAAGAGAGACAAACTATGCGCAAAAAGGCCATCTCCACAGTTGGTGGGTCATTTTTCAATTGTATACCAAATTTTATTTGGTGTCGATTTTTTAGGCCATCTTGCTGATGTTGTCAGTGATGAGCAGTTCTGTCGAATCGTTGAGAAAATCCTTGGAACTTGTGCCGACCCTAAAACTGAGCTCTGTTCCCTGAAGACATTCATCATCGCTGTCATTGCAATTTGTCGCACTTCGGGCGCTCGTTTTGCCAAATTTTTGCCTCAGGTATTTAGAGATACTTTGCCTTGTTGTGTAACATAAAATAAAACCAAATAATCCGTTAAGGTTGTACCCATTTTAATACAAAAGTGCGCATCGGTGGAGGACGACGAACTGCGTGAGATTTGCCTGCAAGTAAAAACAAAAAACATTTATAACTTGAGCAAATGGACTCGAACTTTAAAAGTTTTCAGGGCTTCGAAATATTTGCATTTCGTTGTACAGCTGAGCTGTCACCGTTTGTTCCAAGCATTGTTAAAATAAGCATTCAAATGCTTTCTTATGACCCAAATTACAATTATGGGACGGAGGAGGACGGTGATAAAATGGAGATGGGTGTGTTCGTCCATTTTGGTTTATATACCACTTTTTTATTTTCTTACCTTGACAGAAACCCCGACAGACCAAGATGAGGACACGGAAGAAGGGGACGATTCCTATTCCGACGACGACGATCTGAGCTGGAAAGTGAGGAAAAGTGCTGCCAAATGCATTGAAGCGCTGGTAAGTTTAAAATTAGCTAATTTGGCCTTTGTTACTCTGTTATTTAAGGTGACATTTCGGGCGGAGAAGCTGAGTGAAAGTTACGGTAAGCGTACTCAAAGCAATTTAAAGATAAAGTTGCCATTATTCACTGCAATTAAATACAAAATCCTTTTTTAGACCATTTTGGTCAGTTGCTCATTTCGCGCTTCAAAGAGCGCGAGGATAACGTCAAATATGACATATTCTCCGCTTATTCGGCTCTATTGCGATTGACCAAACAGATGAACCCCGAACTCGCCTCTTTCCAATCACAGGTGGTTGAATGGGCAACTGAGAATTATTTGACTAAAAACGGTTGTTTATTGTAAAAAGAAAACACTTCCAGAATACCCAAAGCGGAAATGAACTTTCGGCGGAATCATTTCCACCCTCGCGTTTTGAACAAATTCGAAAGGACGAATTTAACGAAGAGCAAAGAAACATTTTTGAAAAGCTGCAAAAACAAGATAAGCATTCATTTCAAGAACATTCCTCTCTAATTGAAATGAATTTGATATTATTTTCCAAATTAAACTAATAGTGACAAATCTTATATAGTACTAATTTTGCTCCTTTTTTACTTCCTTCTCTGATGCGCGCCCTCCAAAAGCATTTGACTGCCAAAAACATGAGGACTCGCATCTGTGCCTTCGGTGTCCTCTCTCATCTTCTCAGGTCCGTTTGTCTTTCTTTTATTATATTGGTTAAGAATTGCCTCATTTTTAGGGCATTTCCTGGAATTATGAATGACTATTTGAACATAATTATCAGCAACATCACAAAAACACTCACTGACAGTGCGGCGGACGGTGCCATGAAAATTGAAATTGTGCGTTTCATTTCATTGCTGTTGAGCACCCACGAGCCAGAGGTATTTAAAAAAGCAAACAATTATGGCATTCATAATTCATTCATTGCATTGTCCATTATTAGTTTTTTATTCGTTTAATTTTTTTTTACAGTGCCTTATTTCTTTTGTCGAGGCTGTCCTTCCACAATTGGCCACCGCAATCGGTGACCAATTCTACAAAATTGCTGGCGAAGCCCTTCTGACCACCCAATCGCTTTTGCGTGTGTTGCGAGCACAAAAAACGGACGTTTCCAAAATATTGCCTGTTATGTACTCAGCTGTGATTTCCAAGCTGAAGATTGCTGATATTGACCAAGTAATGTTGCATTATAATTGTGTCCATTTAATATATCCAAATTTAAAAACACAATATGCAATTATGCTAGGGCTGACCTAAACCCGGGTTCCTGTTCCTACAAAGAATTTTTTTTTTTGGGACGATGGGTTTTGCCGTTCCGGATGACTCTCCCTCCTACTTACAATACAATTAAATCTTTTATTTCTTGTTTTGGGATTTGCTTTTCTTTCAACTAACCATTCTTTTCTTCCATTTTGTTTATTGAGGAGGTGAAGGAGAAGAACATTGCCACTGCCGGACTTTTGGTCTCTCTGTTTCCTGCTGAACTTGGATCGAAAATTGTACTCATTTTGCTCTCGTTTTTTTCAATTTTATTTTGCATATGTTTAAGACTGAAGAATGTTTGCCACTCCTTTTGGGACGACTTCGTAACGAAATGACCCGTCAGGGTGATAATATTATTTCAAGTTAATGGATCGATTAGTTGGTTTTTAGTGGCTCTTCGTGCCATTAACAATATTGTGCAAAGTCCGGCAAAAGTGGACCTCCAGCCGATGCTGCCCGATTTGTTATCACTTTGTGCCGATTTTTTGCGCAAAAATCAGCGATCCTTAAGGGTAAAAAGCACATTTTAATGAATTAGCGCGCAGAACCGTTTATTTAGCTGAACACTTTAACGCTGTTAGAGTCACTGGTGTGCCGCTTCTCCCACAACGGACTGCAGGGGCCCAATCTGATCAAAGTGGTCAAGGAAATCCCCGCACTGATTTGCGAACAAGACTTGCAAATTGCTTTAATCGCTGTCACTTTCATTACCAGTATGGATTCCCCAACCAAAAGGGGTCAATGGCAATTCGTACAAAGGCAGTTCGTAATTTCGTACAACGTTAAATTCTGGTAGTTCGTACAAATAATTTAAAACATATCCAAAACGAGATTTCAGATTTCTTTAAACACATATTAACATAATCAGATAATGCAGGCTTTCCACCGAACATTTCATGACATAAGACAAGCACTGGTGAAAAAAAAGATTTTGGTGACAAAAATAAGAAGTGTTTTAGGGGTTAATTTGCATTTTGTTCAACAGAAACAGCATTTGAAACATATTTCTCGCTATCAACAGTTTTTGAGCAATTTGGGGGCTTAAAACCAAATCAAAATTTATTTTGGGGTTCAGCAGTGTCGATAGGCGCCGCCGGGAAAAATTTTGCAACAAGTGACAAAATAAGACTAAAGAGCTGAAGGCCTCTTAGATTGCACAAAATGCGTCATTTTATAAGCAAAAACGAGACTTGACATAATTGATAGGATGTTTTATTGAAGGTAATAAATCATATACATACATAGGTTCTTTCTTAATAATAAAAACAATTGCGTTTATATGTTTAGAAGGTGAAATCTCGCTTTGACCTCGTTTTGGATATGTTTTAAATTATTTGTACGAACTGCCAGAATTTAAAGACTTTTGTACGAACTGCCTTTTTTACGAACTGCCTTTTGTACGAACTGCCATGACACCAACTAAAACATCCCCGCGCACAAGAAAATAAAAATCACAGATTACCAAAGGGTAAATAAGAAAAACAGCAAACGAAGAAATTAAGGGCAGTAGCAAGATGGGCTTAGTAAGATGCTCATTTTGTTCTGTCCTTGTAATCATTTTTTGGATTTGTAAGCGACACATAAAATTGAAATTTTCATAGACTTGAGTGGATGGGGCGTTTCGGCTAGGGGCGTTTTGTAGTGCACCGCCCCTTCCTTTTCCCTCCCCCATCCGCCGTTTCCCTCCTCGAACTAAGAAAAAAAAAAAAAAAAATCGAACACAGCAGTTAAACAGTCAGACGCTGAATAGAACCAAAATTGAAATTGATCTAATTTCGAACGAAGAATACTCGAATGTACATTTTTTTATATTCAATCGCCAAGGAATAGCTGTTCCATAAATCATTTATATGTTGTTCAGATGTCGTCAACTCTTATCCGGACCAAATTTTGGCGGAACCATTGAATAATCTGTTCCAGTAAATGATTTAATCCATCGTATTTCCTTTTATGTTTTTTTTATTTAAGGTCCATCATTGCTTTGATTCACAGTTCGTTACTGCAAGGCGCCACACTTGATGTAAGAAAAATTGATTAACTCATTACTTAATATTTATCTTTTTTGGTTAAACTCTTTTCAGGCCACTCTCACTTTGTTGTCTGCTTTGATAAAGTCGCCTCTTCCGAATAAGCCCTCATTTAAGGCATTTGCAATTGATCTCATTTATTATTAACATGCTTTATTTTTAAAGCAAATTTTGGAGCGGATTTCGGAGCCTGTCTACAATACTGGCACTTCCCAATTTCTGCACCGTCAGACGTACAGTTCCATTGCCAAGGCGGTATGACAGTGCTATTATTTTATGGTCAACAATGTGCATATGTTGCACAGATTAGTAATTTTTTCGAGAATACAAATCAAAATAAAACATGTAGTAATTTTTTCGAGAATACAAATCAAAATAAAACATGCTAACCTTACAACGAACATTTTCTTCATCATCAGACTGCGACCGTGGCACATTCGAATGCCGATCAACTCGATTCGCGCACTTTGGTCCTTTCGTTGCGGGATTCGTTTCGAAATGCTGGGCCAGAAAAAGACTCGGGTCATTTCATCTACTTGTTTGTTAGCCATATTTCTATCACTTAATTTAGTTCGTCTCTTTTCTGTTCTGGCGCTTGGCGAGTTGGGTCGACTTTGCCGCTCCGTTTTTGAGTCTTTGGAGGGCCAAATAAAGTAATCTGGCATTTATTAAAAATGAATTTATGAAGATTTAGTGTGGAGTCACTGATAGTCGAAGCTTTTGAATCGCAGTTGGAGGAAATAAAATCGGCCGCAAGTTATGCATTAGGTGGGTTAGCGTTCGTTTTTGATTTTGCTTAAGTTATTATATTCGCGGCATATTAAGGGAGTTTGGCCACGGGAAACCTGCGGAAATATTTGCCCTTTTTGATAAAAGAAATTTCCCGGGAGGAAGGACGACGTCAGTTTTTGTTTCTTCACGCGCTGAAAGAGGTTAGATAATTTGTTTGTGAAATAATGTGAATAACAATTGTACTTTCAGGTGATTAACAGCGAATGCGGCGAGTGCGGTACGGTCGGAGACGCTGACGAAACATTCAAAAAAGGCATCGAACAGATTTGGGCCTTGCTGATGAAGTACTGCGTTTCGGCTGAGGAGAGCATCCGAAATGTGGTGGCCGAGTGTATCGGTCGGCTGATCATGGTCAACCCGGACAAATACGTTACAGAACTTTTGGTAAGTGATTGGATTAGACTGACTGATCAGCCCGGGCAAAACGCATCCATTCACTGTTTTCAGCGTCATTCTGCCGACACACAAGCGAATGTTCGTGCCACTGTTGTCACCGCTCTGCGCTTTATTATCGTCGAACAGCCGCGGCCCGCCGATGACCACCTCCGGCCCGTGATGGGCCAATTTTTGGCTACAGTTAGGGACTCGGACATGAACGTGCGTCGGGTGGCCATCGTAACGCTGAACTCAGTGGCACATAACAAACCAAAATTGGTGAACGGACAGCGTCATTTTTCGACCGAATTAATTATTTCATGACCAGATCAAAGAATGTCTATTCAATTTGTTGCCTGCTCTTTACGAGGAAACGAAGGTCAAACAGGAACTCGTGCACGAAGTTGAGATGGGACCCTTCAAACACATTGTCGATGACGGACTCGACCTGCGTAAAGCGGCTTTCGAATGGTGGTTAACTTTGATTATTTTTTCTAAAAATTGGATTAGCAATAGGTAATTTACTTTGGTTGTTTTTATTTCCATTGTCAGTATGTACACTTTGGCAGACCAATCGTTGGACCGTGTGAATGTCAATGAATATTTGACTTATGTTGAAAACGGACTTAAGGTATGTTTCAAAATTTTTGTTTGAGATTCCATCGCCTTTTCCCTTTAAGGACCAACATGATATAAAACTGCTCACTTATCTGATGTTGGTCCGTTTGGTCCACAAATGTCCCATACAAATGGCACAGCGTCTCGATTCTTTTTGTGAACATATCAAAGTCAGTTTTTGTGGAACCAATTCGTTCGTATTTGTCGCAATCCTTGACACTTTTAAGCCCCAATTGCTTCTGCGTCCAAAGCAAAATGCCGTCAAGCAGGAGAATGACAAGCAGGACGAGCTAAAACGTTCTGCAGTACGCGCATTGATTGCTTTACGCAAAGTGCCGAACAGCGACCGATCGCAGAAAATGACTGATCTGTGGGAAAATCATTTTGTAAAATAATAGCAAAGGGATGGATTTTCAGTTGGGAAGTCATTAATGGCAATCCGGACTTGGCTCAAATGAAGGAAATACAGGTGAATAAACTGAAAGCGAAAGATAAAATTTTTAAATCAATTAACAGACACGTGAGCAAAATTTATGGACAACGACGGCGAATGGATACGAAGGTGGCCACGAAACAATGGAAGTGGAATAATGCGCTAAATAAATTATGAAAGAGATAAGCCACCGATCGACCGGGTGTTCATTTTCTCGCTGCAAATTTATATTTTAACGTTATGCGTTGGTATATGTGTAAAAGTACTGCGGACGATTCCGTTTTCACATGTTGGTCATCTTTCTAGCCTCTCCACCCCCTCACCACATCTACAAACGAAGCCGTATCTTGAAAGTTTTCGAGGGTGGAAATTGGCCAACTGAACGCTTTTTTATTCAGATTTGGGTTCGGGGTTCGGAATTAGGCGAAGTGGATGTCGTACACGATCAGAGTTTTCTGTTTCACATGTTCGCGACTTTTTTGTTTGTTTCGACACGTAGACCGTTCGAACTTACAAATTAGGTCTGGTAGCAGTTGGGGCGAGGGGGGGGGGGAGGAAACGAGCAGTTAACTGAACGTGCAACCATTCAGCGCACCCGTTCATAGAATGGAATTTTGAGAGAATTCCACTATGAAATTTTGAATTTAGTGAAGTTTCTCTAGGGAAATGAAGGCAAAATCAAGGAAATTATAGCGAAAAATGTTTGTGGAAAGGATTCGAACCTGGGGACAATAGTACTGGCTCGTCGATATGCGTCGCTGAAAATTTTTTTAACGAAATTAGTTAGAAAAATCGTTCAAACTTTAAAGGGGAAAATAGTTTTCAGCGGGTAAGAGCTTGCTAAAACAAATTCGACATTCACCGGGCGACAACCTTTTTTATTTTTAGTGCAGCGTTTTTCGGTGCGCTAAAAAATGAAAATAATATTCAATTCGTTTTGAGAAAAGTTCACTTTTCACAGCGTGCAGTTTTTAAAAAACAAATTACCTAATGTAAGGTTACTATTGCATTTTGATCGGAGTCATTTGTCAAACTTCGATTGAAATCAGACTAAGATTTGAAAGTGATTGTGTTTACATATTCGTCGAAAACGGACAAAATGCTGGAAACAAAAGTGACTTTCGACCACTGACTGATTGTCCTCCCTTTTCTCCCTGCAAATGTGCGCGACCATCCGAAGAGTTACGCCCCATTGCCCGCCCATTGATTCGTTCTCTCATCTCCATTTATCCATTTACGCTTCCATTCATCTCCATTTATCCTTTCCAACATCCTTTGACCTATTTTCACTCCTCCCTTCCGTTTGGTCGTATTTTTAATTGCTTCAAATCAATCGCGGCACTTTCTCTTCCGTCCGTTTGGGCGATGCTTTTCCCGCCTTCACATATTCCTTTGATGGTGCTCCTAATAATGTGAAACATTGGATAAAGATTGGATTCCAACTGGAGATAAGAGAATACATAAATTTGAAAAATGGTTGTTCTCTTAAAATGTCACCCCCCTGGCGTTGCCTCCCCCCTCAATTCCATTGCCTCCTTTTCCTCTCATTCAACAGCACTTTTTGCTCAAAATTTGTTTCTATCTACCTATGACTGTCATTCAACAACAACAACAACAACAAAATGTTGATGATAACTCTGCAACAATCAGTAAGTGTCTAAGGAAAGTGATCGCTCGCTCTCTCGCTTCTCTACGCTTTTTCAAATGGCTTTTCAGTTGTGCTTGTGACCGGTGCCTCCGGCTATTTGGGCGCTCATTGTGTGCAGCAGCTTCTTGTCCGTGGCTTCACCGTCCGTGGCACTGTTCGTTCGCTGCTAAATGAAGCTAAAGTGCGGCCACTGCGCGATTTGGCCACCCAATTCCCCGAGGGGAGACTCCAATTGATGGAAGCCGATTTGACGGACGAATATTGTTGGACTGCGTACAATTCATCATTATCCAATTGGTTACTGTTAACCCACCCCTCTTGTTTAGTGCTGTTCTTGGCTGTCACTTCGTGTTACACGTTGCCAGTCCGTTTCCAATCGTCGCCGATAATTCCATCGTACAAATTGCCGTCGATGGCACTTTGAATGTGTTGAAGGCATGTGCTCAAAGTCGGACAGTCAAAAAGGTCGTATTGACCAGCTCATGTGCTGCAATAAACGGTGAAAATTCAAATTTAAATGAATAAAAACAATTGAACAATTTAGAAGGACATGTCGACGAAAATAGAACATTTTCAGAAGAAGATTGGACCAACACGGAGAACCAAAAAGTGTTCACCTTTTTTCATTTCAAAAAAATGCCTTTCATTTTCTTAAAAGGTATTGGCGTACAGTCGAAGCAAAACGGAGGCAGAAAGGGCGGCCTGGGATTTTATTCGAAACTTCAAAGGTCGGAGGCATACAAAAATTTCAGTTTTTTTGATTGAGCGGCAGATTCTGACAACCAATTCACGCTGACCTGTCTGAATCCGACTCTGCTTGTGGGGCCCATTCTCATCGACACTCAGGGGACAAGCATCGCGGTGAGAATGAAAGTGAGGGGGAGCATTAGCAGGGAGAGGCGTGTCAGGTGATTTTGCTAGTGAACTATTTCGTATTTTTTAGTCGTCTAAATTTGATTTTGCCTGTGATGAGTGATTTATACAGTACCCAGTAAATTTAAAATCCCTGTATACAGTACATAAGTTAAGAATCATACCTATTTAAAAAATTAGTGTCGTATACCGTCGGTCACATTTCAGCTCGACGCTTACAATTCGGCGCAAGCTTAGTTTTTTGCGCGATAACTTTTTCCAAGTCAACAAGTCACTACAACTAAAACACAGCTCTCTCTCTAATCATCATTTTCCATATTATCTAAGCATTACTTCGCTTTACCTATTGAGCTATTGACCCTCCCTACGGGAATGGAAGGTTGAGATCGGAAAACCGGATCAACCAATTAATTGGTCATTTTGTTGGTATTGAAATTTATTGATATTTCTTCGGACTTATTCCCGATTAATTGATCGATTAATTGTTTTGTCCGATCCTAAATGGAAACTATCCGAATACCCCTAATGAAAAGGGCCTCAGTCGGACCTGCCCATTTCGCATGTTTTAACTGTATTTCAAAAAGCCAACGCCATCTCAAAAGTAAACGAGGCCTGGGAATAAAGAGTTCAAAAAAGCTTAAAAAGTTTTCCGTCGATAAATAACGCAGTTAAATTAAGAAAAAAAATGTATATTAAGAAGACAATTTTGTTTTACATATTACCTAAATAATAAATGTGGAATTTTAAATTCTAGTGAGTACGTCAAAATCACTCAGTGGCGAAACCAACCACTGGCGAGATCACATAGAAATCAATGGACGGGGAATGGCAGAGAGGGGAAATGGGCAGAGTGAATGGGACAGTGAGTGATCAGTGGGCAGTTAGGGAGCAATAATGAGAGCAATGGGACATATCCCAAATAAGTACTTCCATTCCATTCAGATCATCCGTCGCTTCCTCAACTACGAAATGCCAGCCGTGCCTGCTCTTCAGCTTGCATTAGTTGATGTTCGGGACGTGGCTAAGTACGAATTGCATTGGCAGGGGACACTCTTTTCAATGAATTTCGAATTTGACCACAGAGCCCACATCGAAGCAATGACCAAAACAGAAACGGACGGACAACGCATTCTGCTGACCGCACAGCCAAGCTTCTGGTTTAGCGAAATTGCCAAAGTGTTGGCCAAAGAGTTCAGAAGCCAAGGTACGTACGGTAGCGATGAATCGAAATTTTTGGCCACTCCCGACCAGTGATGTAATGAGTTGAGAAAAAGTTCGGGTTCGGGTTTACATCACTGCTTCCGACCACTGCCCCCACTTAAACATAAATAATGCTCCTTCAATGCTTCCTCTCATTTTAGGCTATTGGCTTCCTCGATTCCAAGCGCCATACTTTGGAGTTTGGCTGTATTCCTTTTTTGACGCCGAGTCGCGTGAAGTCCTCGGTCGGCTAAACCGCGAAGTGCACTTTGATAACTCCAAGGTAATAGGACGAAAATTCTGCCGGCATTCCTTAATAAAGTTATGGCACTTTTTCGACATTCCTTCGGGTGAAAGAAGGTTCTGCCGTTATTTGTTTCGGAAGAAGCTCCTCCGTATTGCTTTTCCCATTTCAGGCGACTAAACTGCTTGGCTTTGAGTTTCGTCATCCATCAAATTCTTTGGTCGAAATGGCTTATTCAATGATTGAACGAGGCATATTGCCAAAAAGCACAGAGTACAGAGGGCCCCAACAGAAACAACAGCCAAAAATGGAGGCAAAGAAAACAATGAACAAATAAATAAAAGATAAAATTATTTTTCTGATAGAATAAACGAATTTGCGAATGAAAATTGAAAGACTGACAATAAAAAGTGTAACAAATTATATCAAATCTTTTCGGCTTCCTTTAAATTCTTTCGTCAGGGGATGATGACCAATTGTCTGTTGTCATTGTCCCATTCTGTCGCAGTTTGTCCATTTCGCCGTTTGGGCTTAATATGGCAATGGTCGATGATGATGCAATGCTTGTGCCACAATTTTGCTGACAATGGGCGCAGTTTTGCTCACCTAAAGACATTTTGGATTTTTTGATTCAACTTTTTTGAATTCAAAAATTTGTTTGTTGATGAGAATAATTAATTGGTCTTCTTTGGTTAAGCTCTCATTCCTTTGTTATTCCGTTACAAATTGACGCGTCAGCACAGCAATTGCCAATGCTCAGTCATTTACAATAATTTGTGCTCTTCGAGAGTCTCGGGAAATTATCAGTCAACGAAAAGCACAAATTATATTATTTCATATGGACATTAACAACAACAAGTTCATCCATCAGTCTCTTGCCAATTGAAGTTGCGTTTTGTGTGATTGAATCTGCCGATTGTCTTCTTCTGTTGGATTGTTGCACAAAAACATTTTTTGCACTGTAACAATGCTTCCAAATTTCAGCTAAACAAACGCTGAAGCAAAGAAAAAAGAGTGTGCACAATTTACGTATCAAAAGTTGTCGGACCTGGAATGGAACCTGTAGAACACCACCAAAGGCGAAACGCCAACAATAAGTGAAGCATATGGACGGGCCCGACGGGTGGAAATTGTTGAACCGAACACTGGCAAAATATTGGAGCATTTGATCAACGAAAACAGATTGATCAGTGAGCACACTTACCCGATTTCATTCCCTCGAGCGTATGGAAAAAGAACAGAGAAACGTTGGCTATGAGAAGGAAGGTGACGAACTGCTTGCCCGGCTTTTCCTTACGAGCCCGATCACTAAGTGCACATAATCTGTGCACAACAAATAACGGCATAATTCGTTGGGTTTGTCCGTACCTTCGGGCCAACAAAATGAAAACGGCCTGAACAACGACTTGGACAATGCGAGTGATAAACACGAAGAGCATGTAAAGCTGAACAAAGAACAACAGATAGACACATAAGAGAAGAGTTGGCACAATTGAACGAGGGTTAAGCGGGATCAGGAAACTCTGAAAAACCGGGACCGGGACCCCGGTAGAACCCCTCGGGGAAGACAATTTTATCTTTTGATGTGCCGCAACGAATGGCACTTTCTCAAAGCGCACAAACCCTTGTACTGACCTCCATTTTGACGGTGATCCGATCGGACAAAGTGGCAATCCAACACATCACACCGGCTGTGAGTGAAAAGGGCATTTTCATTTGTATAAATTAATTGGCATTTTTATTTGCCTCTAAAATCGAGTTTGTTCGTAACTCACTTGAGCTGTGGATCAATTCGCCGACTAAGCCAATGATCAGCAAAATTTCATCAAGAAATTCAGTGCTGTCCGAGCATTGTTCCTCGGGGCAATAATATTGGAGGGAACGCATTCTTTGAAAGAGTCAAAATGGCATTAAAATGCAATTATTGAAAAACAAATAAATAAATATACAAACCGAAGAAGTCCGACAGAACATCCGATCAAAGTGCAACAGAACAAAGCCATGTCGGATAGGCGAAAAACGAGCAAAGCCCCGTCAGAGTCGGACAATTGTGAGAAGAATGAATGAATGCCGAGGGACACCAAAGCGCCTATCAAAAACAGTAACCCGGCAAAAAGACCGGCGCTGGAGGCACTTCAAAAATACGCGAAATATAACAGCCACAACGCCAACAATGTAAATTTGAAATGACCTGCAATCGATGCGCACACTTTTGCCGCTTTTGTGCGGTTTGGGTGCCGTTGTCACGCAACATTTTTCTTCAATTTTTGTGCTTTGTTCGTCGATTGAGCGCCACAAACAGACCATCACAGCGGCACCAATCACAGAATATTCCTAAAAATGTATTGTTGTCATCAATGGCATGGCATCATTTTGCTTCTTGTTGTTGTTACCACAATGCACGTGGTAAGGAGAGTGGCAAAGTCGCCGAAATAATTGAAAGAGTAAACTTTGGAGGCAAATCGAACGATGGCACCCGCACTGTAAGTGAGCTCAGACATCCCATTTTGGTGCTGCTCATAATGCTGTTCCATCTGTTCACTGCTTGCATCAATTGTCAAATCGCGCTTTTGGCGAAGGAATTGTAACAACTGACGGGAAAAAGTTCACAAATTTGTAAATGCCCAACATTTTGGATAATTAATTCGTGTTGCATTAAGTTTACTCGACGATCAAGAGGTCTGTCAAGTGCGGCATTTTTAGCAATGACAAATCGAAGCCAAGTCCATATGTTGACAGCCAGCAAATGCATTGTTCCGAGTTTGGCACAATTCTTCCAATCGACGATGATCAACTTAAAAAAAGGATAAAACAACAGACATTTTTGAAAGGATGGACCTTTGAGTTGCAAAAGATGAAATGCATTTGAATAAAAGTGAAAAAGCCGGCAAAAAGCCAATTGACCAATTGATAGTTGAAGCATGCTTTGTCGGAAAAGCAGATGAACACCTCCAAACAGAACAGCACAATGCCACTGCTGCCAAAGCCTAAGGCAAAAGTGCCAATTTGGACAAAACAACAAACAATTCGTACAGAGAGTGCCAAGTCGCAAGTACAAAGAGCCAGTCCCCCTTCTGACTTCTCGTCCAATTGTTTGGCCTTCCAAACGATTCTGAATTAAAATACGTACAAAAGAACATGAAACTCATCAATAGGGATGCCAAAAAAGGGCACCAATAAGTCGCCAAAAGGGCGCCGCCATAAAGGGCACCAAAAAACTTCAAAAATGGCATGAAAAAAGCACCAAATGTCAAAAATGGCACAAAAGGGCATTGCCCTTTTTTTGCAGCCCTACTTATGTATCAGACTGACCATACCATTAATTTGTCCGTTTTTCGGATTATTTCCTTCTTGAGGGCAAATCTGAGAAGCCGACTTAGCCAATTTGGGTGCACTTTGAACAGATAGCAGTACAATAGGAACACAATGCCAGCACCGTACATGTACGTGTAGAACAGCTGATTGACAGAGTATTAGTCCATGAATTAACATTTATTCACATTTATTCATTCAAAAATCAGTTACCGTCTCGGAGAACCATTCGTCGGGCGTGAATTTCTGTGATAACTCAACGACAATGGCGAACACAATGATGAAAAAAGCGTACAGTGAGGTAAGCACTGAGCAGAAATGATCCCTTCAAGCAGTTTGAGCAAATGTTATGCAAAAGTAACAAATCAATCGATCAAACCATGCCAAAGGATTGTCCAACCAACTCTGATCACGTTCACTCTCCCAACACAAAGCAGTCGAAGAGCATTCGTCAGATACAACACTATCAACTTTGCTTTGTGAAATGGGCGGGGAGGGCGAAAGCGACGCCTGAGGGGACACATTAACAGCCTCAGCAACGGAATAGGGGCCGAAGGGAACGAAATTTGGGGGCGTTTGGAACGAATTCATTTTGGTGCTAAGGCTCAAATCGTGTGGAAAATGCTGCTTAGAATGGTCCACATTGTTGTCAGAGCGTTGTCGAACTTTGAAGGCCATTTGGTAAGAAGGGATTGAATGTTCAAAAGCGAATGAAGGCAGGGAGGACGAAGATGGCATTAGAAAAGGCTGAAATTTACTCAAAAACTTTGAGACAATCGACACGGATTTAAGTTAGATCAAATTAAATTGCTTTACAATTAGGTTACATATGTATGTACATTTATTTGACCCACTCAAACTTTTATATAATAATGGAGTGGCCCCAACTATGGACGGGTCGTTGTTGTGGACGAATGAATAAATGACGCGCGTCAATTCGACGCAATTGTCACCCGACAGACTGACCAACCACCAGCAGTTGCAGCAGCCATTCCTCCGTCTCATTGCAAAAGTAATGCGCCCCCAAAGGGACACAATTCAATTGGTTCGCCTCCACTTCACTTCACTTCACTTATCATCCATCTTCTCATCCGCCGATTGTTCTTCTCTCCATTAGTCGCATTGAATTACACGGAAAATATGTAAGTTCATGCAAATGCCCCCCGCCCCCTCCGCCTCCCTTTTTACTCATTCATTCATTCATTGTCTGTCTGTAGTCGACTTTGATGAGAGTCCTCAAAATCGCATTGGCCAGGGGTTAAACGGGAGATACAAAGTACATATGTATTGTAAAAGGAAAATTATTGAGGAAAAAAGTTTGGGGTATCTAAAAAATATTTTCTTAACTAAGGTCAAGAAGAATGGAATGGAAGAAGCAATGTTTGTGTGGGACTTGCTCCATCATTATGTGTATGTATTTATTTGCTTTACATAATAATAATTATAAAAATCATCGCTGTTCCGTTCTTTGGGGGGGGGGGGGGGTTCTATTTTAGTTGGCGACGAATTTGTCATTTATTCAATAGGCTTAGGCTTAGACAGACTGACTGCCGGCGACGCCGCAATTGATTAACCTCCAACCTCACAAAACAATGGCAATAATTCGGAGAACAAATACAAAAATAATGCAAAAGAAGAAGCAAACAAACAAAACAAAAAAACAATTGCAAAATCATCTGCTGCTGATCAGAGTGAGATGAAAGTGAACAAAGCTTTTGCTAAATTAATAAAAACGTTTGAAACATAACAATAAAATTAATCTTTTTATTTATGTTTTATTTGTTATGTAATTTTCAATTACTCTTTATTGTTTTGTATTCTTCATAATATTTTTTTTGCGCAAAGATGTTACTTTAACTTTTTTAAATATAAATAAGCTTTTTTATTCGTATAATTGGCACGCGTCTTTTTTGATAAAGCTTGCAGCTTTGCAAAATTGGGCATCGGTGACACTTTCTTTATGATAAAAGGGCAAACAAATATTCAAAAAAAAAAAAAATCAAATTCTAAAATAAAAACAGAACAGCCCATTTCAAGGACAAAAATACAAAATGAGTGAGCCTTTCCTTTTTGATTGGTTTCATCAGCAGAAGACAGTCTTCGGTTCTTCAGCTGCCATTGTTCTTTCATTTACACTTATTTTGTTCAGTGATCGATGGATTACTCTTCTTCTCTTCTCATGGGTTTGAGAAGACTAATAAGTGCTCGAGTTGTCCTATTCGTTTATTATCGTCAAAATTTTCTTCGCTTTAATTTTATATCGAGCAGTCGAAAAATGGCCACATTTGAAGACGGTCCGAAAGGAGGAAAAGAATTTGTCAAAATTGGCGAACTTCGAATACCTATCCATGAGAGTGAACGTCCCGAAATTGTGCCTGCGGGTTTCGGTGGGGAATTTTACGTTTTTAGATGGTAAATTTCTCGAGTCCCGGGAAGTGTTGGCTGGTAATGAATAATCGAATTGTTTTTAGTTGGCTCTGTGCAGCCCCCACAGGCGTTAATTCAATCATTGAAATGGATGATGCAGAAACATTCGTTGGGACAAGACATTTTCCTCATTGGCATGCCGGGCTTCCTCCGTTCCGGACTTGTTCTCCAATTTATGGTGGATTTATTAATTAAAACTTATCTATTTCAAAATCCTTGATTAAGGAACTTTGCAATCGCGAGTTTGAATATTTGAACATCACGCGGGACACGACGGAGGCGGACATCAAACAAAGACGCGAAATCCGGGCAGGCTCTGCACTTTACACTGACCTGGTCGGATTTGTTGATTGACTTTATTCGCCCTCCAATTTTGACTTAATTTCATAAGCTTTGGACCCCAAAAATATGACTTTCACAAAGCATTTATTAATATGCTTAAGAAAAGCATGCTATATTGATTAAAAATCCTAAAACTTTTTTAGCATCGTTTGAAAAAAAATTATTTTAGAGGGTCTGGCGGTGCTGATAGGCGCCGCCATATAACTGTGAAATTATTTAGAGAATTGAGGCCAAAATGAAAAATTTGAAGCCATTGTTTAAAAATTTATTTGCATTGATCACGGGCGGAGAGAATTTAATATTTTTTATCGAGTCTTGTTAAGATATGCTTAAATTTCGCTTCATTTTCACCAGAATTTCCAAACATAAGTTATATTTCTTTTTAACAATGAACGAGAAAGTTTCAATTGATTTAATTCGAATTGAATGTTTACCAATTGGTGTAGAAAATAATACAATAATTTACTATTTCAGTGCGCTGTTCGGGCCGCTCTTTTTGGACGCGTTTTGTTCATTGACGGCGTGGAAAAGGCCGAGCGGAACGTGCTGCCAATTTTGAACAATCTGCTTGAGAATCGCGAAATGCAATTGGACGACGGGCGCTTTCTTATGGCTGCTGACAAATTCGACCGTCTCCTTCGGGTAAGGCAAAGCCAAAAGGAATAATCGAAGGAAAGCATCGTGGAAGAAGTTTGCGTTTAAATGTTCCTGTAAACACGTTAAAAACAAATAAAATACAACAATTGATGTTTTGTTTGAACATGTTCAGACGAACATTTAAACCCGAACTTTTGCAGACAGTTTGAAACACGGTTTAGAACCATAGCTAAAACGTAGTTTGTGTGTTCGGACAATTCGAGTTCGGCTAAAATCGGCTAGCGCCGAATTCCTTGCTTAAAAATTCGTGTTCGGCACACGATAACAGCCAATTTGCGCTTTTCAGTCGGCGTTTTTTTCTTGAAATTCAAATGGCTATTCCATTTCAGAGCTATTCTCTGCAACAACTCAAGCAGTGGAAGCTCGAGCGTGTATCTGAGCATTTTGCAGTGGTCGCTCTCGGCCTGCCCGTGCCGCCGCTCCACGGCCACTCGCTCGACCCGCCGCTACGCTCGCGTTTCCAATGCCGCCATCTCGGCCACCTTCCCTTCGGCCAAATGCTGCAAATGCTCTCTTTGTGTGCTCCTTCCGTGCCCAAAATGCGTTTAGAATGCCTTCTCTCACTCGCTTATGGACTAAACTCTGCGCAGCAGCAACGGACTGAGCAAGGAGCACAGTCCGATGGGTTGGCATTGGACTTTCCTCAATTCCCCACGGACAATTTGCTGAAGGCTGCCAGCATTTGGGTTAGGCTGAGGCTCTTCCTTGTACCGTTCGGCCACTAATTTTGTCTCTATCCTTTAGAATGTTTGTCCCGATTTGGGCGATGAGTCGGTCCTTCAGCTGTGTTATCCCAATCAAATTCTTCAAGCGGACACTAGAGTTTCTGTCATGCAACAGTTCTTGCATAAATTCGGCATCAAACATTCACCTCGGATAGATCTGAGAGTGGTCGGATTGAGTCTGAACACATCCGCCGATGGTTCACATGACGAAAAAGTGTCCTCCTCCGATTGGGCAATGGTTCGCATTTCGGCGGATGGGAAGCAGCTGAGCGAGTTCAAAGTGCACTCATGCAATAGATGCGTTTAACTTTTGTCGCTGTTTGAGGTCCCCGCGGGTCGCTCCTTCCGAAGGGTTTTGTCGGATGCGACAAACATTCGCGCTGGCTTTGTCACGTCGTCTTCGTTCGACCGACTGTTGGCTGAAATGATGCTTCTCCACTCGACTTCCGACTTTTGTCTGCTCGGCGTTCGCGGAGGGGGGAAGTCGTTGGTAGCCAACGAATTTTCCAAAAAGTTGGGCTATTCCGTGGAGACCATCGTTCTCTACCAGGTCACCGAGCCATAAAGTCTAAAGATTTTAACGCATTTTAGGATATGAGCAGCAGAGAGTTGCTCCAGCGCAGGAAAATGCTTCCCAATGGAGATACCCAATGGGAGGACAACCAATTGGTTAGAGCGGCCAAAAGCGGCGCGTTGTGTGTGTTGGACGGAATCGACAGAGGTGGCTTAGCTTCTCGGCACATTCAATTTTTTGTCTTGAAATGAATATTTGGCTTTGTCTTACCTTGTTTTTTTCCAGTTCATTGGAGCACGGCCGAGGCAATTGCCTCTTTGGTGCACCATCGCTTTTTGGCACTTCCGGACGGCACACGCTTAGTCGGCAATTTAAGCTTTGGTCTTTTGAAACGTCGCAGTGGGATGACTGAACAAATGCTCAACGAACGGTGAGTCTATCCCTATACGAAATAGCGAATAAATAAAAATAACGTTCGTTTTTTGGTAAATCGATATCATGATTTTGAGTCACTGTTTTTTGTTGAATTCAGAAACATCTTCCGAATTCCGGACAGCTTCCGAATCATCGCGCTCGGCGACTCTGAATCTGCGCCCAAATGGCTCAATGCCCAACTTTTGTCTCAATTCCTTTTCTGCTCTCTGCCCGAACTCAGCATCGACGATCGATTGCGCATCATTCAACAGCGAGTCCATAATATGTCCGTTGTTCATGCGAAACAACTGCTGCGACTGATCGATCGGCTGTCGCATTCGCATGACGCATCGGTCAGTTTTTGAATGAATGAATGGGCATGTTCATCTAACACTTTCAGATTCGCACCATCGCTTCCTCTCTTTCTCTGCGCCGTCTCATTCACATCCTTCGCCGTCATACCGCCCATCCCGAAGAAGGCATTTTCGAGGCCGTCTATCGCGCCGCATTGACCCGTTTCGTCCCTCCGATTGTTCGTCAAGCATTTGAGGCGACACTCGCCGAAATTGGCATTGTGCCCGATGCGAAGAAAAGGCATGCCGGTTTTGACCAGGAAGAACTGGAAAAGATGAAAAATATGGAACCAACTGGAGAGAATGAGGAGAAAATCGATGATCAATCAATCGAAACGATGATTCCGTCGACACTTTTCTTCGACAACTCCCAAGTAATAAATATGTATATAGAATGGACAACAACATTCACTGAAGCACCTTCGCGTGATGGTGGACATGGCGCGTGACTTTCACCTTGGCGCACACCTTTTGCTGATTGGCAACCAGGGAGTGGGCAAGAACAAAGTCACCGATCGGTTGCTAGAACTTTTGGGGCGTCCGCGCAAATACATGCAACTCCATCGGTAAGGCAGTGGAAATGTGCCGTTTCTGATTTGGAATACCGTCAGAGACACCACCGTCCAATCACTGACAGTCCAATCGACCGTTGTTGATGGAGTGCTCACTTATGAGGACTCCCCGTTGGTTCAAGCAATTTGCAACGGACTTGTGCTGGTCATTGACGAGGCGGACAAAGTGAATTTTCCACTTTTTGCTTGTCTTTTATTTAATATTTTCTCGGAAGGCGCCTCTTCATGTCGTTGCCATTTTAAAATCATTATTTGACGAAGAGCCCTTTTATCTTTCGGATGGCCGAAGAGTTTGCTTCGCTAGGCACAAAATGAATGTTAGCGATGCCGAAAAAAGCGATGGTGCCAATGAAATTTGTACGGTGGAATGACTTCAAATTTTCTCATTCTTTCTTTTGCCATCATTCGTTAGGTGTCCACCCCCAATTTCGTGCCATTCTTCTTGCCAATCGTCCTGGCTTTCCTTTCCTTGGAAACGATCTCTACGCTCTATTGGGTGACCTCCTGGCCGTCCATGCCTTGGACAATCCTTCTCGAGAGTCCGAGTTGGCCTTGCTTTCCAATTATGGGCCCGGTGAGTGGCCGTCGGTGCTTTTGGGTTTATTTGTCGGCAGGTGTTCCCCAGGAAGTGCTCGAACTGCTCGTGTCTGTGTTTGGTGACCTACGATCATTGGTTGATCAGCAATTGATCAGTTACCCCTACTCCACCCGAGAGTTGGTCAACATTGTCAAGCACTTGCAAAAGTGGGTCACCTTCATAGTGTCCTTTTATCATTTCATTCTTCCCGAAGATTTCCGGACGACCCATTGCCTGCAGTGATCAGAAATGTATTCGATTTTGATGCTTATTCGGTAGACACTGTCCAACTGATCAATGAAGTTTTTCAACGAAAAGGCATTTCACTTGGTTAGATGCCATAAAACTATTCTTTTTGATCAATTATCATATAAGCCGTTACCGTATCGTCTTTATCAGTTGGCCAATCGGACGCTTATGGGAGTTGGGGTCGAATCCTCGGGATGGATTCTGGCGAAGCGGAAGAACGCATTCAAATTGAAAGGGACGGTTCGGTTTTTGACTTGTCAAAAATTGACGAACCCAAATTTGGGAAGGTTTTTTCCTTCCTCACGGAAGATGTAATTTTTGTCCGATTTTTCATAGGTCGACCCAGACAATGTGCCTCATGTCGGCGGAAATACGTGGGCTGGTGGCACCGGTATGCTTCGTTAGCATACTCAGCCGTAATTCTGATTTGCTTTTCAGGCGGCTATAACACAGCCGGACTTGGCGGGGTCGGAGGTCCGTTCCGGTAGACCATTTGTTCATTGCTTCATCATTTCTCATGCACATTAACAAAGTTTGGATGCGGGACACGCTGTGCATCAATTGCCGGACAGCGCCAAAGAGCAAGTGCCGGAACATATTCGGAAAAAGGCGCGCGAAATCGCGAAACAGGAATATGCGAAGCGACTGAAAGTTAGTGGGGAAGGAATGCCGATTGATTACATTTTATGGCGGTTGGAATAGGAAATCGATATGGCTGATCATGACGCAGCGGCCTACGAAGAATTGGCCGGCCGCGTGGGTAGACAAGTGCGAGTGATGCGAAGTATGATCGACTCATTGGAGCAGCGAAAGCACGAACGACAATGGGCCAAGCATCAGACGAGCGGAGATTTGGACGATGCTAAACTGATCGAAGGGATGGCGGGCGAAAGAAACATTTACAGGTGGTTGATGGCTGGGAGATGGAACAAAATATTTACAGGTGGTCTGTGGCCGGGGGAATGGGCAAAATGGTGGATGACCTTGGGCTTACTCAGTTTTAATTGGTTGACTTTTTGAGGAAGCGAATTGAGCAACCACCCGACCCCTCGAGCCAACAAAACCCCAAACGCATTCGTCTTTGCTTTGATGTGTCCGGCTCCATGTATCGGTCTGTTATGCTCTCACTTTACCGTAGGCCATGTTAATACTTCAGTTTCAATGGGTATGATCGCCGTTTGCAACGTTCATTAGAAGCGGCATTGCTTTTGATGGAAGGGCTCCACGGAAGGGGGGACAAAGTCAAAGTGTGCTTTCTCTCTTTAGCCTGTGGCATTTTTGCTCACCGTCCATTCTCAGTACGATATTTATGGCCATTCGGGTGAAAGTGCGAGCATTCCTTTCGTTGCGTTGGGTCAGCAGCCGACCAATGAGAAGGAGCGGATGAATGTTCTGAAACGAATGCTTGTCCATTCCCAATTCTGCGCTAGCGGCGATTACACCGTCGAGGCTTTGAAGCTTGCGGTGCGCGAGTTGGACTCGGAGGGAGGGAAGGGCTTCGACGAGCAATTCGTTGTTCTACTCTCTGATGCGAATTTGGACCGCTACGGAATTCGGCCGTCCGAATTGGGCCGTGTTCTTCAAATGGGCGACACTGTCAATGCTTTCATTGTACTCATCGGCTCGTTGGGGCAGCAAGCGGAAAAGTCCTTCTCTTTCGCTTTTGAAAATGTTAAAAATTCCTTTCAATTTTAGTCTACAGAAGCATCTCCCCGCAGGCAAAGCCTTTATTGCAATGGATGCTGCTCAAATTCCTGAGATTATGCAGCAAATTTTTGCTTCCACTATTGTTAAATAAATTATAGTTTAATTATTTTTGTTGTTCGCATTTCTTTTTTTATAATTTTAATATATTACTACATATAAATTGTTGGAAGAATCGGATGCGAGTTGTTCATTTTGTGATTGATTAAAGAGGGGATGTGGAGAAAGGGGCGTGGATGATTTTACAATGAACCTCGGATAAATCCATTCCTCCATTAGAGATCGATAGAACAATTTTCTATGTTAATAGTTAATATTGTTTACTTTGGTTTCAAAATTTCGGGCCTTTAATAATTCGCCTAAACATTTTGTCGGTTTGATGGACGAAAGAGAGGAGCCGGTTTCTTTAACGAGGTTCCTCTCTCTTGTTACCCCGGCACTCATTCTGCTCAGATGGACAACGGAATGCGTGCCGACTGCGATTGTGCCGGGATGACTTACTCGTCAGCAATGGCAAACGGCGACAACACAAAAACGGAAAAGAAAACGATGATGTGAACCATTTGCTCAAATGGAATATCCAATGAAAGTGCGGAATGTTATTTTAAGAACCAATCGATGGCCAACATTGAGCCCCAAATTCGGCTTAAGGGTAAAGAAGCCGCTGATGGAGATGGTTTAACTTAAATGACTCATTTCGACACTTCCCCGTTGAAGTTAGGAAACCGTAAAAACTTTTTTTCTTTGTGACCAAATTCTATAAACTTTAAGTGATGCCCTGCAACTCATCCTTTTTGTTTGCCGACCTTTTCCTCTTCAATTCCATTCCCAAAACGCTCGCGAATCGGAGATTACGAAAAGACAAAACATTCACATAATGCCGAAAAAAAAACAATTTATTGGTTAACAAATTTGAAAAGCTCGACAAACAAGTTAAGAGACAACACCCTAAAAGAACTGCTGTCCATTCAATCAGTGCAGAGTGTGTTTGGACAAATTGATCAGAATGTGTTTGGACAAACATTCATTGATCAGAGTATGTTTGGACAATTTATTTTCAAGTGATCAGAGTATGTTTGGACAATAATTGATCAGAATGTGTTTGGACAATCATTTTCAACTACTGATCAGAGTATGTTTGGACAATCATTGATCAGAGTGTGTTAGTTTTGTTGGATAATTTATGTTCCATTGTCGTCTGATGACATTTCTCACTGGGGTAAATAAAAAACATGCTGAAAAGGAACCATTTGTTGTGTTTATATGGTAAAGCTTCACCTCAGCAGAAGACCGTCCATTGTGAAAAAAACGGAATTAGCCGTCTGAAAATTAAAGAATGAAAATTTATTTTGGCGCCCCTTCAAATTTGGTATCATTGAAAAGAAAGAACACTTTTCGGAGTTCTTTCTCTCGCTAACAAATAAGCTTCTGCTTACTCTTAGCTTTAAATTTTTGCACTAAACTTTTTAATTTCCCAACCAATTTCTTCAATCATTCGAAAGCTCTAGGCATTAGAAGATATGAATAAGCAGAGGCTAAGCGATTTAGCTACTCGCAACAAGGTCATCAAATAAAATTCACAAAAAAATTATTTTTTTTTTCAACTAATAAATATTAATTTTTCAACAATTGCTAAATTAGCTTCTGCTTACTGAAAGCTTCTAATGCCTAGAGCTTTCGATCAAAATTTGAACAAATGTTTGGGAAGTAAAAAAGTTATAGTGCAAAAACTTGGTCTACGTCAAAAGGGCCTGTTTTTTTTCGACCTGCTTGTGAAGAACTAATTGTTGGACTAACCAGCAAATAAATGTCATTGACACCAACGCTGTATATAATGGCATGCAATTCCATGATCCATGTAAAGGCGACGGGGGCAAAATTAAAAAGAAGACAAATTAATCCCAATGCAATGATTAATATTTACGCGAAACAACGATTTGAACAAACTTACTGGGATGAAATCGATGAATTTGGATGAAATTGCTCTATACTGAGAGAGAAAGAGGATATATGGGATATTAAATAATAGGTAGGTATCTTACAATGAGATAGGGACACACAAAAGAGCCAAGAATTTGAGCCCCGCTGGCACAGACGCCCGTAAACTGAACGGTTTGGTAAGTGCGGGAAAATGGCAAATTCGATGTTTAGGGAATTTGTATGTAAATAAGCGAAAAAGGGGGGGGGGATTTAATTAGGCACGGTGTCAATGTCAACCAATATTCACCTGAAGGCCAACTTTTGGCGGAAGTTGAGCAATGAAAAAGAAAAGAATCGCTAGAAAGAAATATGCTTAATCAAGAGGTTAAAACAACCAATTCCAATGAAAATGGCCATGATGGAACGAAAAAGACGTCTCTGAAAGCTCTGAAAAGATTAGACAAAATATTTCTGTATAAATATTAATGCTAATTTAATTGTAATTTAATATAATTAATAAAAAAAAAAAAAAAATACTTTTTTGGAGCGATAAAATAGCATGGCAAATAGAAAAAAGGTCTGCATAAGAACGGCATAACTCTTTAAAAAAAGACAACGATATTTTGTGTAATTAGGAACAGAACCTGAAGAAGTATCAATTTCCAATCATAAATGAAAATGGAGTAACGAAGCCATAAGAGGGAGCCAATGATGGCACAAATATATGGTAAAGGGGTATCACTGTCTGAGAAGGAAAAGCAATCGGGTTGCGCCCCGACCGCTTAATTTTTTTAAATTAATTTTGCTGGA
This sequence comes from Heterodera carotae, assembly GCA_024500135.1. Classification (NCBI taxonomy): domain Eukaryota; kingdom Metazoa; phylum Nematoda; class Chromadorea; order Rhabditida; family Heteroderidae; genus Heterodera; species Heterodera carotae. Next base: position 35,505 of record JAKKIK010000201.1, read on the forward strand.
GCCATTAACAAACCCAGACAAAATCTCATTTTGTCGAGATTAAAAAAGTAATTAAATTAGATTTTATTCGGGTCTTCAACAAAATTGGTCGCCCGACCTCTGGCCCGGTCCCCGCATTCTTGCCCTCGAAGAAGGATTGGGGGCGCAACCCTTGGGAAGTGGCATTTGTTAATGACGGGCGGGGAGGCAGCCCATGCTGACCGCTGCTCCGACGCCGATGCCATTTATACACAGCTTGGCTTAAATATTTTAAAATTTAAAATTAAAAATTCTCCATTTTAACTATCCATACATTGGGCTGGCGATCAATAAAACGGCATGGATTGCTTTACATTAGAAAATTAGGACTAATTGGGTGGGCGAGAAGCGCGAGCAGTACCTGTCGAGGTGAGGAAAAGACTCCAGGCCAAATTCTCCGTGTAAGTAGCGATAAGAACGGAGGGCGAAAGGCTTTCCCAGCGAACAAAAACTGTCCCGTCGTTGTCAGCAAACATCAGCAAAATGTATCCATTTTGGGGCAGGATGGACAAAAAAGGGTTAGGTAATAATGTATTAAATCAACAGCAAATTGTTAGCGCGAATGAGCTTTCAATAATATTCTTCCGCCAATGTAAAGCCCGCAAGCGATAAGCGACAAATTTGTTATTTCGATACTACTCATTTTTAACTAATGTGCCCTCGGCAAATAATCTCTGATCATAATCTTTTCAGATCCCTCCCAAAGGCGACGCACAAAGGACGACCGACCGACCGACCGACCGAAGAATCCTTTCAAATTATTGAATTTGCGCATTTAAAAAAGACAAAAATTGAAGAGCAATACGAATAGCAGCAGCAGAAAGTGAATGGATGGAGTAATAAACACGAAACAGCGACAGAAGACGGCTTTTGGTCAAATTATGGAAAAAAAAGAAAGGAGGGGAAATAAATAAGACAGACAAAGTCAACGCTTATCTCGTCAAGCGCTTTGTGTACTTTATTTAATATCAAGCCTTGGTCCGTTCAATGCCTCATTATTTGATATTTGATGCCACACTCCTTCTTCACGTTGATCTTAATGGGATTCCAAAATATAAAATTGAATTGGTGAAAAATCACCCAGGTTTGGAAATTTTTTGGTGAAAAAGAATGAGCCGGACAAATATCAAACATTTGTTCTGCAAATTTCGATGAGTTGACATATGTATGTTATGTGATTACCGAAATGAAATTAATCGGGAAACAGTATTTATTATTTAATAAACAAAAATTTACGAGGTACTAACCAGAGGCAATAAAAATAATTCTAATATTAAATTTTTAATTTGTCGTCGAATCGTTGCCGACTACAAATTAACAGCAAATGAAACTTTGTCTGTTGCGAAGTGATTGGATTGATTGATTGATCAGAGATTTGAAATGCAATTAATTGCTAATGCCAACGATGAAATGATTGGAAGGAGATGAGCAAGCACCAAAGCCAACTCAGCAGCAGCGGAGATGGAGGAAGCTTATGCGCGAATGAAAAGCCACCAAATTGTAAACAAATTGCCTATCGATTTGCTATTTCCTTATCGAATTTCATTGGCATTTATTGCCACGCGTATTTCCGTCCATTTTATGATTTTTGCCAGCCTTTTTTTTCCAGCTTTTCCATTTCCCTCATTATCCTTTAATTTCATTTCATTATAAAACAGTCTTTTACATCATTTCCAAATGTTTACCATTCATCGGCCAATTTGTCTTCGGATTATTTCGGCATTTTCCATGCATTTTCTGTTACTTTTCCTTCTCAAATTTCCTTCGGTTGTCGGTACGTTTGGTTATTGGTTGCTTAAATCGTTTTGATTTAAGATTCCCACAATTTTTCGCCACTTCAACCGGCAAGACATTTCGATGAACGCCTTTTAAGTGAGAATGAACTCGAAATTCAATCGCTCAAATTTTGACTTATTTATAGGAGAATCGCCTCCGGCAACAATTAAAGTTGTGACCAAAAATGGGACCAAAAAGTTGCAGTTGGTGGAGGAGGGTGGCAAGAAAGTGTGGCGTTGGGTGGTGGAGGGCGGCAATAAGCCTGTGGCGGTAGCGAAGCCGAAACCGGCGGCGTCGCCTGCCCCTGCGGCGAAAGCGCCTGCGGGGCCCGTTTTGGTGTTCGACCCACCGACGCCGGAGGAGCAAAGAGAGCTTCGGCTCAGATTGGAACAAAAGCAAGGCAGGCGGGGATTAATTAATTAATTACATATAACAAATAATTGTCAATTGATTTAACAAAAACCAGCAGGAATCAGTCTGAAGGCGCCCAAAGATGTGTACTACGAGTATCGCAGTTTACTAAAGCTTGAAGACAACAAAAAATTCATCCCATCCAAAACACATCCGGCAAAAGTCGTCGGAATCGGACGCGGCAGCGACAACCTGTACAAGTCGGTCCAATAATTGAGCCTCCCCCCCCCCCTTCGAAATAATGCGAACTAATTTTTGAAGGGCGTTGGCATATGCGTTGGCAGGCACAGAATTACTTCACACGGCAACGCGAATATATGTGCGCAATTATTTTGAGGGTTTCTTCGGACAGTGGGAGAAGCGACAGGCACAGCCGTGGCTGGACGATTTCGACGTGCGAAGTGTGCGAAGACAAGCGGAGAAGATGAAAGACGGCAAGGCCGGCGGCATGGTGGAGCTGCTGGCGGCGGTCAAGAAGTTCAACATAAACGTGTTGGTTTACAAGACGGACAAGAACCAGTGGCTGTGCTTGTCGCCTAAAACAGCACATAAAGCGGACTTGGAAAAGGTGAGCAACAAATCGGAAGTTGCCATAAGCGAGGGAAAGCCGATATAAGCAGTCGGAAGCCGAAATAAACTAAGCCGATATAAGCAGTCGGAAGTCGAAATAAACTAAGCCGATATAAGCAGTCGGAAGTCGAAATAAACTAAGCCGATATAAGCAGTCGGAAGCCGATATAAACTAAGCCGATATAAGCAGTCGGGAGCCGACATAAGCGAGGGAAAGCCGATATAAGCAGTCGGAAGCCGAAATAAACTAAGCCGACATAAGCAGTCGGAAGCCGAAATAAACTAAGCCGATATAAGCAGTCGGAAGCCGAAATAAACTAAGCCGATATAAGCAGTCGGAAGCCGATATAAACTAAGCCGATATAAGCAGTCGGAAGCCGAAATAAACTAAGCCGATATAAGCAGTCGGAAGCCGACATAAGCGAAGATTAAGCCCGGTGCTCATTTAATGATTTTGATTTTTAGAACATGGACTGTCAGAACAAAGACACAATGACCATAGCGTTGGAATTGTACGACAACGACAACTTTGACGTTGTTTTGGACGTAGAGCAAAAGAAGTGAACGGGGAGAGGGACGGACAGAATGGACCAATGCGAAAAGCGAATGCGAAAAGCGAATGAATAATTGGACGGACGGGCGTACGAACGAAATGCTAATTAATGTTCATAGATTAGGGCTTAAATGATCTATCGGATGGTTGATATGATTTGTAAAATATATTTATTCCCTGGAAAACTTATGGACGTGTACCCCCACAAATAAAAGAGCAAATAATTTAGAGGGGACTAACAAATAAGCGATTTATGGGATTTAATTGAACGGAATGCTTAAAAACAAAAAGGCCGTCCATTTTGATCAAAGAGTGCCGACATTTTGATCAAAGAGTAGCGTCCATTTTGATCAAACAGTGCCGACATTTTGACCAATAAGTGCCGCCATTTTGATCAAAGAGTGCCGACATTTTGACCAATAAGTGCCGCCATTTCGATCAAAAAGTGCCGTCATTTTTGCTCAAAGAGTGCCGTTATTTTCATTATTCCCTTTGATCTGAACGTGAATAAAGTGTAGATGCCCTTGCATCTTGTGCACATCGTTCTTGCTGTTCAGTCGCTTCTGCTCGTCAACCATCAATTCCACGCGCCATTGTTTCTCCACAGTCAGTGCCTTAACATTTGTCACAATTTCGCCCACCAAATGATGCCTAAACGACGAAAGGCCAAAGAAATGCATTTAAAAAGTTGCCACATTTGGAAAACAAACTTTCCCGAAGTCTGATGAGCATAACATCGAATGAGAAAGGACCTTAAGTTTGCTGACATTCCATTTGTTGCTAATTTCCTTTTTCAAACCAGCGGACCTTTCAATGTTTCCCCGGCACAAATGCCGCAACGGAATGTCGAATAAGTCCCATTCCGGATTCCATGTGTTCGTCTTTGTCTCTGTCCTATATACCATCAGAGATTTGCTGAATTAATCTTATTTTGTTAAGCGGATTAACTGTGGCTTAACTAATGCTGATCCGCTTCTATCCGATAAAACTCCAAATATGCATTCGGAACGGCGCTCGCAATGTTTGGCTTAAGTGACCATCGCTTCTGCGGCGATGACAAAATGCCACGGCATTCAAAGAACACAAACATTTCCTTTGACGGCACAAATTGTTCGGCATGCAAAAGCAAATGGCCTTTGACAATCACATCTCTGTCCTTTCTGAAAAAACGATAGTAAAAATGATAAATGAGGCTGAGAGATAATACCGTATTTCCTCTATTTGAAGGACCCCTAAAAAGGGGATTCCCGGACCTTCAAATAGAGGAAATACGGTATTTGTGACACTTTAATTTCAGTTGGAGAGAGCCATTTGGAGCAGAAAGAATATCCGAAAGTCGGCATTTGCAACGGCCGAGAAAGTCGTGGAAAGTCAGTGCGCGAGAATTTGAATCACAGTCATATCTTAAAATTTATTTAATTTCATTGAATTAAATAGTTATTTTTACATTATAAATATTTAGATTCATTAAAAGCGAACATTGAAAAGATCAGTTCTTTCTGTGTCTGATCAGTCAACAAAATTTTTTTGTGCCATTTTGGGTCCAAACAATTTTGAATACATTCCGTCCGGTCGATCTCAGCACTTTTGTCCGGGGCGTGTACTTCTTCAACAACACAAAAGGGGTCAGATTTCGAGAAAGTGTCCGCATTTGCCAACCCACTGAAATGGTTGGCACGGCAACTCGGGATTATTTAAAGAATGACGACAACCTTGCGGACACAATCAAATCAATTGTTGCCGCTGTTGGGCCAACGCAATTTTGAAGTCCGACTCCGACCGCAGACTCATCGAACATCGAAATTAGAGGCAAAAAAGCGAATCGGAAATTATCAAAAATTTGACACTTTGTTAAAAACAACTCTAAAATTGAATGGGGAAAAGATTTGGCACAGAAAGCACTTTTAAATGTCACAAGACAAGCTTTTCATTAAATATGTGTCAATTTATATTCAAATTTATTAAATAAAACTCAGTAAGCATTTGCAAATGAAAGTTAAGCAAAAAAAAAAAAAAAAAAAAGTTTTCCGTAGGATTCACAAAATTGGAGCCCAATGTCGTCAGCATCACTGATGAGTTTTACCTATGCTTTTTGTTTGTGACGCTCGCATTTATTAGCCATTATTATTATTTCATTAATCAATTACCGTTTTTTGTTATTATCCTTTCAAAATGTCAACACAAATAAATGATTCTTTCTTTATACTTTTATTATTAAAGGAGACTTTCTTTTCATTGTTATTTTGCTGTTACATTAGCTGAAAAAAGTTAAAATCAATGTGAATTGGAGTTTGGAAAGGAATGAAAGGAACGGAGACAATTTAATTATTGTGCGCAAACCTTTTGTCCGCCGACGGACAAATTCATTTCATTTTAATCAATCAATCATTTCTTTGCCGTTAATTTATTCAACCAAAAAATGAGAGTCTAAATTCGTATCTTTTCAATTTTCAATTACAAATTGTATGTGGAGATTGATCAAACATTTAGTTCAGTCGATCACTCGTATTTACTTGGGATGCTCGGACAAGAAATTTCCCGGTACCCGGGAACCGGTATCGATATGTAGTAGGGATGGCACCGGATGCCGAAAATGATGGTCCGGAGTCCGGACTCCTCTTAAAATTTCTTAAATTTGCCTCACCTTACAAAAAATGTTAATTTTTTGTTTCTCTATGAAATTTTATAGGCGAATTTATTAGAGTGTGTAAGTTTTTTTTACCATTTTTCAAAAATTGTACTAAAATGAATAAACCTCGCGTAGGGGTTAAACAACCAGCCGGGGTTATTAACTCGCCCGACTTTGTGGTACCAGCCGAAGAGGAAATTTGAAAATTTAAATGAAATGGTTTATTAAGGGCACTATTTTTGATGGGTTAGGGGACTGACAGTAGTGCTGTTCGAGAGTCTCGGTCTCGGGTCTCGACTCGGGAAAAGTCTCGGTTTTTTTGGGTCTCGGTCTCGGTATCGAGTCTCGGGTTTT
>JAKKIK010000202.1:0-41747 GCA_024500135.1 Heterodera carotae
GCGGCCCTAACAACCCCTAGGTACATGTTTTTTACGACTTTTTATAACTTGAAATTTTTTTTCGAAAAATGGGGGCAACCATCGGCAGTATTACCAATTTTCTTTATTGGAAGAATCGTCGAAATGCATTAGGTTCTTGTAAAAAAAATGTGAAATTATCATGCATTTGTTCAGATTCAGTTCTGCCATCTTCCATCGATGGCGCTGAATTGGTGGCCAAAGCTAAGATGAACGATGGTGGCGAAAAGATGTCTCCAACTTCGGTGATAACCGAGCCGGAAAAGCCAAAGAACATTGGCATCGAAGACACTATGGTGGACAAGGCGAATGGCGGCGGAGAAATGGTGTCGCAAATTTCGGTCACAACCGAGCCGGAAAAGCCAAATAACATTGGCATCGATGACACTGCGGTGAACAAGGCGAACGACAGTGGTAAAGTGGTATCTCCAACTCCGGTCACAGCCGAGCTGGAAAAACCAAAGAACATTGACGTCAAAGATATTGTGGTAAGTAAGGCGAGTGACGGTAGTGAAATAGTGTCGGTAAAACAGATCGCCGCCGAGCCGGAAAAGCCGAAAAACATTGGCATTGATGACATTGCGGTGAACAAGGCGAACGACAGTGTTGAAGTGGTATCGCCAACTCCGGTCACCGCCGAGCCGGAAAAGCCAAAGAACATTGCCGTCAATGACAATGTGGTGGTGAACAAGGCGAACGACTGTGATGAAATGGTATCGCCAACTCCGGTCACCGCCGAGCCGTTAAAGCCAAAGAACAGTGGCATCGAAGACACTGTGGTTGACAAGACGAACGACGGTGGTGAATTGGTATTGCCAACTCCGGTCACCTCCGAGCCGGAAAAGCCAAAGAACATTGGCGTCTGTGACACTGTGGTGGAATCGATTGTCGTGTCTGGACCTACTGGTTGGTCCCCTTCTAATGAATTTGTTGTTCATTCATTTTTTTACCGATTGATTATTATCCCATTTCTGTAGTCTGTCATTGCTGTGAAAATGGTAGTGCCAATATCGAGCTGTTATTGTCTCTTCTGGCCGAGATGGGCCATACTCTCATCAATTTTGTTGCAAAATTTGAAGATCAGCGGAAGCAGTTGAACTAAATGGGGATGCAGTCATTTCATCAATTTTGTTAATTTTTTCAGATAATCAGTGTCTATTTCTTCACTTTTATTGATTGATTTTATTTTCTGATAGCAAATGATAGATGGACTTTTACACTGAATTGCATTTTAAGTCTCTACAATAGCATTTATGCTAATTGTAAGTTCAATTCCATTCAAATGATGTTCTTATATTTTTGGAAATTTAGTCCATCTATTTTTGCAATGCGAATTTTCCCTGATTTCCTTCCTCTATTACTCTGCCAATCTCAATCCCTCCGCAACAATTTGAAACAATTCGATAAACCATATTATTTCACCACATTTTATTCGGTCTACACAGTCATTAACGAAAAATACTGGGACTGAATTGATAGATTCACATTTGTTAGGAAAAGACGAGTTCAATTTGGGATTCTCACAGTCACTGGCTTATATTCGAACAAATATGACACAGCGGCAACCATTTAAACTCTAATTATTACTTTAGTGTTCCCTAACTCAGAGTTCTTATTAAATCGAGATTATGTCATTGAATACCGCCAACACGCCAGACGGACGTGGGATTATCATCTACAATGGTGAAATGTAAGACAAAAGCTAGCAAGGGATTTTCATTTTGTAATTTACACATTTTTATTAGGATTTTGCTCTTCGTTCGCGAAGTGAACCTTTCTTTCGACAAGTTCACGAAATCCGAATTTAAAGGCGCAAAACGCGGCAACTTGTACCTGACTTCGCACAGAGTTAGTTTAACGATTTGGATGCTCTAAAAGAATGGCTTTGAATGCGGGATTTAGTGGGTCATACATTGTCATGGGAAAGCACCCGGCACGTACCCACAGGGAAGACACATTCCCTTTTAATACATATACACGTTCCATAACAACAGCATGCTCAGGCCTTCCCATTTTTTGATTTGTTTTTTTATTGGATGCGTTTCGGTGGCTGGGTTTGTTCGTGGATTTAACAGATTTGAGACCAATTCTTTGGCGGATTTTTTTTCTGTGGCGACTGTCTTTGTTTGTTGTTCAGATCATTTTCAACAATACTGCAACGCCTGCTGACAGCTTTAAATCGTTGTCAATGCCCTTTGGATGTCTTAGAAATGTGAAGTTGGAACAACCCATTTTCGGGGCCAATTATTTGGCCGGTGAATTGATCGCACAGCCAAACGGAAATTGGGAGGGACAGACCAATTGGAAATTGACATTCAACCAGGGCGGGTGCATCGATTTTGGACAGGCATTGCTGAAGACCAGCGACATGGGTAATCCGTTGATTCTCGTAGAAAAAAAACGAAATTCACAGCCCAAAACTTCTGTCCTCGCCCTGCAAATGCGCCGCCGCCGTATGCTCCGCCGCCGGGCGCTTATTATTCACCACCGCCCACTTATTACTGGACCGGAGGCCAATGCAACGGATACCAGGCACCAGTGCACGCGTTTCCGGACCAGCCACCACGTAAATGGATGCGACCAATTTGGTTTGCGTAAATCCAATAGTTTTAGCGGAAAGTGTGTTTATGTACGAGCAGCCGCCTCCCTACGCTGGCATTGGGCCAATTTCTGCTCCAAATCCGGTCCCATATCCGGTGAGTACTCCAATGTATCCACCACAACAAGTACAGCCAAGTGAAGGAGGGAAGGAACCAGGGCCGTATTCAACAAGGGGGTACACGGGGTAAGTACCCTCCCCCCCCCCCCAAAAATCATGGATACATTTTTGCCAGACCATTTAATCGATTTTATGCTTTCAAAAAACTCTACACAATAATACTTAACTTAAAAAATATTTTGATGAGGTTTTTTTATACTGAGCAGCAGCCACAGTCGAGCGGCGGCGCACCATCTGCTCCGCCGGCGTATTATCCGTCATCTCATGGCGATGGCTTGTCCACCGCTGGCAATATGGCACCTTATCCAGCGGCACCTTTGCCATCATACAACCAGGCAACCGCATTGCCATCGAAGCCCAAGACCGAATGATGAATTGCATGGGAGTGAAGACATACAGAAGTTGTGATCATATTTTGACCATTCATTCCGCACATTTCACTGGTAATTTTACTTGCAATTTTAAATTCAATGAATTTTAGCCACAGCATTATCCCTTCTTCCTAATTCGTCTCACAGTGTGCAATTTTAATATTTAACCTATAAAGAATCATACTTTGTGTGTAGAGTAATTGGATTTCCTTGGTATATGCTTGGGATAGTGATTAGCTGATTAGGTTGGCCGGTTTGTCCAATTCTCATTCTAATCCTTTGGCATTTTGTTTCCAAATTTTGAAGAAAAAAAGGAATGGGAAGGGAAAGAGAACTGACGAAAAAAAGTACGGAAAAAAACATTGCAACTCATTTGTTTGTGAGTGGCAATTTAGTTCGGTTGATTGGTTTTCCAAAGTGCGCCCGTGTGGTTATTTTCGATGTTTCTTTTTTTTCGATTTTGGTTGTGCATTAATTTCACATAATTTTTTTTTGATTGATTATTGAGTGAAGTAAAACTTATTAAGTGAAGATAAAACTTGACATTTAAGTGCTAATAATTAATTGCTAAAAGCGATTGTAGTTTTTGACGAAAGTCAATTATGAATTTTGTTGAGATTTGCGCGTTCTTAAAACTCAGCTAATACCTTTCAGATTTCACCTGTTTCGTAATTTGATTTCCTATCGTTCATTGTTAATTAATATATTTTTTTATTCAATGTTTTCCTCCTTTCGGCATGTACTACTAAGTCATTAATCCATTTGAATTTTATTTGCCAACCCAATCTCTTCAGCCTCTCACCCATGGCACAGCACCAGCTGCCTTTGAACAGTTTGTGTGCCGAGCGTGGAGGGGGCCCAATGGATGAAGAGGCAGGCGGGAACAATTTTGTCGGTGCTTCTCCATCCGGGACGTACGAGGGGGACCCGATCAATCGTAATCACACCCACCATCAACAACAATACATCCATTCCCACCATGGCCGCGACAACTCTTTCAATGGCCACCATCAGTCAGTCACTTTCACGACGCCGCCTCCTTATAGCAGGAGCCTCCAGCAGCAGCAAAATCAACAGGTTTTCTAATTTCCCATTTTTATAATATTTTACAAAAGATCGTCTCTATTAAATTGTGAGACAATTAAATTTGGTAAAAAGGAGAATGAAAGACATAAAAAGGAAGCAAAACCCAGAAGTTTTGGAGAATAATTAATTGTTTCATACAAACTTTATCAGAAACAATAAGGACAATCCATTGAAAATTCAATTTCTTTTATTTTCGAAAATTTAGCAGAAAAAGGGAATTTATCTTTTATATATTCGTAAAACATTTTTTTTGGGTGTTTAGACGGTATAAAAACCACTCAAACACGTTATAGACAGTTCAAAAGTTTTTATTCTATTTATGTTTCAAACGAAAAAAAATTAAAGTAAATAGCACTACGATTGTCTGTTCAGGACGACCATTGTTTTGCTGGCTCTAGCGCGGCGACTACCAGTGACCATCTCCACCACCACCATTCGTCCGTCCACCCCCCTCCGCCGCCACCGCCCCTCTCCGGCTCTCTTCCGCCGATTACCTCACTCGGAAACCGCACATTGCACCACCAGCAGCACAACAACAATAATCCCTCACAACAGCACCAATTGTCTTGTTTTGGCGAAAATGATGGCCATAAATACGGTGGCATTGCCTCGTCGGGCGCCATCACTCCGTCGCTAATGTGCAACAGCAACCATCAGCAACAACAACACAACTCAAGCGGTGCGAGTAGCAGCGTCTGCTCGCCCGCGTCGCCCTTTCCGCCTGCCGGTGGACTGAGCAATGGAAACGGCGGACGAATGCCGGTTGCGCAACAACAACAGCAGCAGCAAATGCGTGCGTTTCACCAACAACAAAGCAACGGCAGCGAGTTCAGTCCGCTGGGCAGAATGGGAGGAGGATGTGCTATTGGACAGCAATTCCAGTTTCGGCAACAGCATCAACAGTATGCGAATGCAACGGCGACAAATGTTGCGATGACATCGTCGCCGATGATGACAGAAAACCACCATCAACATTATGCGTCTCAGCACTCGCAAATGGTTTTCATTTTGCTGACATTATAGTGAATACGAATGAAAACATTCCTGAACCGCCTAGCTTATTTTTCGGCTTTCACTTACCCAGGTTATTATCAACCTTTTCCGTTTTTTAAAGGCTTTGAAAACACGTTTTCTACAGTTTTCAGAGTCGTTGGTCACAATCTGGCACTTTTCACCAAATTACAAATCCCTATCCAAAAAATATTTTTCCCCTCTACAGGGTTTTGGGTGTGATAAGGGGTCGATGTCTTTGAACCCATCCAAATTGCAATAATTGAGTCCAAAAAATTTGCTTTGCTTTTACACTTTTTTTTCACAGAAGCAATTGCCATCGCCCGCGTTCTCAGTGCATGGAATGAGCAACAACAACAGCGCCAATGTCGCCAATTCGGTGATGTCCTCCAACCCGGGCTCAATCATTTCGGCACCACCCGAGTCGCCGTTATCCTCACACTCCGTCAACATCAACAACAATGTGAACAACAACAATAGCCGCAGCAGGTCCCCGTCAGTGCGCAGCAACTACTCTCTTCAGCGAATGTTGGTCAATTCGGCGTCCACAACACCGCCCGAGCAGCAGTCGCAGTATGTGCCGCCGATGTCGTCGAACAGTCAGCAGAATTATGGCAACAGTGTGGGACCGCCAAATGGGGACAACGCCGGCGGAAGGAATGAACTAGCGCAGCAACAACATACTGCGACGTCGTCCTCATCATTGCTATTGCTGTTGACGGATGATCAGCACCAGGTTTTACTCAACCTTTATTTATTGGCTACCAATCCTTATTTGTGATCGCCAGTTTGATTTCTGTTCTTTATTTTTTTATCTTTTAATCGGAAAAGAATTTTCTTGACCTGTTGAATCATCTATTCTTTGTCTTTACGATTGGGACTGAATTGGACAACTCCTCGAATTTCAATTCAAATAAATTTTTAAATTTACTAATTAAAATAGACTAATTGTAAGAATTTCGTCGGTTAAGAATGTTCAAAATGACTCCAAGGCGTCTTCATGTGGTGAGGGCGACACTTCCTCCTCCTCTCTTCCGTTGCCAAATCATCTCCACTCTTCGACTGTCACGGCCAGTAATTCGGCGGGACCGTCGGTGTCCGCAAATGTTGGCAGGTCAAAACGCACTTATGCAGCGCGAACACAGAGGACAAAAACGTATCGATCATAGCACTGAATTGGGTTGCGAAAACTTTCCATTCCTTTGTCAAAGCGAATGATCAAATGCCCCACTAAATATGTTTTATGAAAAATATTTTCATAAATAGTCAAAAATGCTCTCCCCCTGCACAGTTCCAGTTCCCTTTCTGCGACACTGCCGCCACTCCAGCAATCCGCGGACACTTTCAGTCCCTCAATTCCTGCCGGGGACATCGGTCGACTGCCAACTGATGGGCCCACTGTTCGGCAACATTTGCAACAACAACAAGCTGCCCAGCGGCAACGACAGCAGCACGAATCAATGATGCGACGGTTGTGCAAACAACAGCAGCGGGAGGAGTCGCGCGGTTGGGAAAGCGGCGTTTTGTCGACGGACAAATCACAAAGCCATCAGCAAAACGCACAGAGGAGGAGGTAATCAATCCACCCACAGATATAATAAATGCTAACGGATTTATTTATTTGTCAAATAAATCAAAATGCCTATCCTTTTGGAAAAGCCATTGCGCTTACCAACTCATCTAAAACAGAGGCAAGAAAATTCAACCCTCCACTTTTTAGGCCACAAATTGAGAGTGCTCCGCCTTCCGTTACCACAAACATTGGCGGAGTCCATGGCGGCCCTTCGCCTTGCTATTTTCCGCCCAGTGTCCCTTCCGCTTGTTCGACCTCCGCATTTGCTGCTGGTGGTGAACTGCAACAGCAAATTATGATGGTTTCCGCTGCTCCCCCTCTTCCGCCAGTGCCGAATTCGGCGCCCAAAACGCTTTCTGCCGATTCGCTGTTGTCCCCGTCGAAACGCGGCGGCCGTTCGCGAGCCGTTGGCGGAACGAGGACAAAGGCGGCGACTGGTGGTACGGCACCAACAAATATGGCAGCGATGACACAAACAGTTGGTGCCGGTCGATTCGCACCGGGCGCATCGTCCGCGGACGCATTAGCCAGCACAATTGCGTAAGTATGACATTCTAAGACATTTTGTAGACTGGCTAAATATTGATAGTTTAAAATACATAAAAGTGCTCTATGAATTTTGGATGCTTCATAAAGAGATCATTTCCTGCCGTTTTTTAGTTTCCAAATTTTCTTCCCATATTTGGCCATTTATGCAGTTCTGTTGCTTCTGGTGGCGGCACTTTTGAGTTCGAGAAGGCCATTGGCACGTCGCCAATCCCGTCGTCACTGTCAATGTCTGCTAGCGCTTTGCAGCCCTCCGGCGACTCCTCCGCCGCTTTGTTCGCTTCGGCTGGCGGCGCTGTCGTTCCGAGCACTTCTTCGATCCATCCCCAACAGCTGATCACTTCTCCCGGTGTGAAGCGGCGTCGGACTCAACAGCAAACGCAGGCGGTCTCTACCATTGTCAATGCATTGACACAACCGCCGCCGGTGGCCATTGACCAACAAATGCCACCAAATCAGCCGCCGCTTCATACCCCCGGTGGCCCTTCCGTCGGTGACATGTTGTCACATCAATTGCAACAGCAACCGTCGCTGGGCATGGGCGGCGACCCAACACAACACGAGCAAATTGTGAGTGTATTTCCTAATGCATGGTTTTGACAGCAATCATTGATTACCCACATTTATTCTTCGTTTTATTGGTTCCGAATGCTGGCCTGGCCCGAATTAATTATCGCTTTTTGGTGAAGGTGGTTGAAAGTGGAACCAGGCCCAAGCCGAAGGAGAAGAGGAATCGGGGAATTCTCTCTCCCTCAAACGAAAAATCTTTCTCGTTAACTCGTAAAAATTATATTCACGTCAAAGAGTTGAGACTTTGACTTTTCAAGGATTGGCCAGTCTTTCATTCTTTACATTCTTTTCAAGTTTATGTGTAATAATCAAAATGTCTAGAGCAGAATCTTCAATGCCAAATTTTTTGAATTTTAACTTGTCTTAATAATTTCTTAATTTAGACTGCCCCGTCCCAATGTCGAATCCATGTACAAAATCCTCCTCAAACTCATGGCGATTTTCCCCCCACCGGGACCAAAATTCAAGTAGTGCACATGCAACCGCCAGCATCCGCTGTATCTCACCACCACCAACCAATGACGCCAATGTCGGACAATGTGTCGCCTCAGCAACAGGCATTTTCCGTAGTTTTCCCTCTATATTTTTAACCGATTTGTTTATGTCGCAGGTTGCCGCTTCTCGTCCGGTGTCCGCTCGTCTTTCAACATTACGGCCCACGGCGGTCGATCACCATTTGCCGTCTTCCATTCCGTACGACTTTCATGCTGCCAATGCCAGCAGCAACGGCAGCCGCAGCAGCATCGATGGCTTTTCCCAAAATGTTCCTTCGATTGCCGAACTGTCATCCTCGTCGACCACCTCCGGTAGTATGCATTCGCTAGAATTGGCCCATCATTCTTCTTCGTCGAGGGCAAATGCCGTTGCCGCTCCTCCGTATCCGCCATATCACCATTTTCCACACTCGCAACAACAGCATCTTGCGTTCGTAACTCCAATTGAACAAACACAACAACATTATTATGACAACACAGTGCTACAACAACAACAGTCCCCGTCCTCGTCATCATACCAATACAACCAACAACAACAGTTGCAGCACCAGACACTGAACCATGTAAATATTTGTAAAACTGTACTTTAACATAGTGTCATTTTGTTGACATTTTTTCGCTGTAATACAATTTTGAAACTACGTTTAGCCTTCCACCACCGGTTTTAAGCAGCCTCCGCAGCCCTCGCATTGTCATTTTTCGCCAGGCAACAACAACCTCATTGCTAATCACAATAACGGCAGAACCTATCGCACTTTTCCTCAGCATTTTGCCCTTCAACAACAGCATCAGCAACAACAAATGGCGATGGACGGCTGTTCACCAATTCTTCCGCCCCAACCGTCGCCGTCCATGTCCGGTGACCATTTTCCAGTTCAGTCGCCTGCACAACATCCGTCAACATCGTCATCATCTCCATCCATGGCGGCGATTTTGCCAGCTCAGAATCAACATCACCAGGTACTGCTCCAACAGAAACGATACCATCTTCAGCAACAACATTTGATGGGCGGGGGACCAGCAACACCCGCAAATTTAACATCACCACAATCAATTCCGGTGAGAAACAAATACCTACTTTCGTGTATTACCAAGATTTTAATGGGACTCCATGAAAAATTACTGAATTTTTCTTCGACCACCCATTCTTTTGTGCTAAGGTACCGCACCAGCAGAACTCCATGATTTCTTCTAAAGTCGCACCGTTCTTTTGCGGTGGCGCTCCACCGTCGCCTTTTGTCTGTCCCGCGCCCCCTCCGGTGGCACTTAATAGACCGCCACCGATGGGCTCTCCATTGCCCCAACGAGCGCAGCTGAGCCGTGCACAACTGTTGAGCAGATACAGCCGGGACGTGGAGGCACGCAAATGTGCCGTCAAACTATACCATTTGCAACGGACAATCAAAGCGCTTGTCTATGTGAGCTCTATCAACTCAAAAAGCGGGGATGGACGTGTGGACGAACAAATCCTCATTCATTCATTCAGAAAAATGGCGCATTAGCGGACGAACTGGCCCGACTTAATCAACGCATTGGCACAGTGACCGCAGAACGAAAGTACGTTCGTGCGGATTAGAGAGATTGATTATATAGTAAAGGATTAGGTTTCGTTTAAATCCAACCAATCGGATAACTCATTCTGTTTATGAAATGTTTTCGAATACACGCTTAGCTATCACTTATCTGCTTCAGAATGTTGGCCAAGCGTTTACAACACCACGAACGTAACCGAATTCGACGAATTCAATCCCAGTATCGGAAGGCAATTGCGGCAGCGGCTGCTAAACCGAACGCTGTGGTAGCTTTGGTTTCCGCAAAAGAGGAGGCTGTGGAGGAGGGAGTGGCAGAAAGGGAAGGGATGAGTGGCAGTGGGGCATGGACGGGATGTGCTGTTGTTGCCAAGACCAAACAGGAGGAGGAGGCATTGACTGTTTCATAATTGATATTTTTTCATTTAAATTGCCAAATTCTCTAGGAGGAGTATTTAGAACAAAGGGCCTTTGGACCACTACAACAAATATTATTAATAAATATATCCCTTAATGGGTGTAAATTGGTAAAAATTGAGATCGGAAACTTGGACCAACCAATATATTGATCAATTAGACCAATTAATCCTAAAAAAGCCAGTATAACTTTTTTTATCCCTAGTAAAAATTACATGGTTAAACAACACCATGCTCTGCAAGTCTTATTTTTATGTCAAAAAGTCCTTTGATTGCTAAATTATACCCTTCATTTGTCATTACTTTTCTTTATATTATTTGTAATTGTACTTTATTCTTTGTCGTTTTCAACTCATTTCGTTATTTGTGTGTATTTGCGTGCACTCTTTCCTCCCACTTCCGCTGATGATCCTCAAATTCCCAATTTCTTCGTATTCATTTACACCCTCCCCGAATTCTCTCTCTTTGTATGTTTTCCATACTCCCTGTTTCAATCCAGGTTTTCACCCGCATCGACCAAAAAAACATTTGTATAGTAAAATTGAAGTGATTTTTTTGAAACAATAAAAACAAGCAACTGAATGTGGGGCACAATTTCATACAAAGTGCCAGAGGTAGGCACAAACCACTTGATGGTCATTTTGCCGCCTTTCCAATTCATTTTGGGAAATTACCGAGTATGAAATTCATTAGAATGATATAAGTCACATGCCTGGGAAAGAATAAGAAGCCATGAAAAGAGAGGATAGAAAAACAAGTTTAAAAGGGGCACGGAACACAGTTGGATGAAGAGGATGGGCCAATGCATGGGAAGGAAGGACTCAATTCACCAATTCTTTGCAATTTCAATGTGCCATGACCAATCCGACCAATTGTTCTTGTCGTCGTCTGTGATCAGAGAGCGCACTCGGTACCTTCCACGGCTCAGCATTCCTAAAAATGGTAGTTATTTTTCGTTGCGAGCACGTGTCATCGAGGCAAAATCCAATCAGTAACCCAAAATATAGTATAGGCCAGGCGTTGGTAGATTTTCCCGGATGTTCCGGTGAAACTACTTGAAGCCCGTTTTTAGTCCTGTGGGATCAATAACAGCCAAGGCAGGATTTCATGTTTTTAATAGAAAAAGAAAAAACCCGAGGGCGCCTCCTCCGGCGACGTTTCGTAAGCATAAGGTTCAGGACGCGGACCATAGGAGCCAAGCATGTACACCTCTTTGGCCACTAAGAAATATGCACAAGATGAAAACCAAAAAACATTTAAGTGTATTTAACCCCAACCTCCAACGCCGAGTCGACTCAATTTGTGTGCGTATTTGAGGCCGGACACAATTTCGCGCTGCACAATGAATTCAAAGCGTATCCGATAACTGCAGCCTTCTTTGATGGAGAATGTGAAGTCGCCTTTGGCTAATAAGCAAAAAATTTAAAATATTTACAAAAAGAAATGCATTTTCATAAAAATTTTAGGAAGATAATACGGATACAAGTAGAAGGGTAATCATGTGGACCCATAAACCAACCGGGCAGGTCGACGCTGTGCTTTATTTGGCCATCGGAAACCAGAGAAATCCGTCGCAGGATTACATTTTTGGGATTGTCCGCGTCCACCAACACCACCGGCCCAGCAGAAGCATTCGCGCCCAGCAATTGTTCTTTGTATCTGAATTCTTTTGAACATTGATTGACACAAATAAACGTTGGATAATTGTGTCCGTGATGCCGCACTAAATGTGACCCTACTTTTTTAGGCTTTCATCGTTGCCGTCCGCCTCAATGATTTCTTTCACTGATTTTTGAGCGGGTGGTGAATAAAAAGTTTCCTCGCTAGCAAATTCGTTGGCGTCAATTGCGTCTTCAGGCGATTCCTTTTCAGTCGACATTTTTTATGGATAATATTAGTTGCAAATTCGAAAATTCTTAAATTTAAACAGAATTGGAATAGGGCGTTAGTCACAGTGAATTTGTCAATAAATATTTATGAAATTTTTTTATTAGGACTGCGCAAAGTAAAAGTGTAATAAAAGCAAATCAATTGATTAATTCGGCAAAAATATATATCATATGGCCCAGAGCCAAAAACACATAAAACTACGTTTAAGGTTTTCTTAGGCGCTGAAAACGATAGAAAATTTAAAAAAAGTCTCCGGCAAGGCGTTTAAACCGGATTTTGAACCACAGGTTTAGAACCAATTCGATGCATTTTAGTGGTTTAAAACCAATGCGGTGTACATATATTTGAATGGTTTAAAAAACGCGTTTAGATTTTTAGTACTATGAAATTTCCGCCACTCCGAGAAGCCATTCTCTACCTAGCGCGAAAGTTGATGGTAACCCGAATTTGGAGTTAGTGGCCATGCCAAAGCGGTGGAGTGAGTGCTTTGTTAAAAGTTTCATTTTTGTTGTAGAGTGAAAATACAAACAATAGCCAGCTATTTTAGACATCCTTTTATTTAATAAAAAGACAAATCTACAATAAAATCAAACATAACGGCGCACGCCCAAATTGGGTCTTTCGTCGGTTCCATAAATGCTCTCATCCCCACTGTCCACTTCTTCATCTTCCACATCCACGTTTCTGTCTCTTTCCTGCTTTCGGTTCATCACGCTGTATCATGGGAATGGTTCTGTTTACTCAACCAATAAAATGAGTGAACATTTTTGTAAATTAACTGAATTTCCTTAGCAAAACATTTTCACTCTCAAATCTGGATAAGAACTGCGGATGGGTTCGAACCCTTTGCATTGTAATTTAATATTTTTTTCTTTACTTTGAATTACGAATTCGTTTACAATCCGAAATCAGATCCCTGCACGCACCACATTAACCAACCTTTTTTGCTGCTTTTCTTGCGTTGAAATAATCCTTGCGGTGGCCGACAGACCGACGGAAGAAAAGGCGTTCACTCAATCTGCCTCCATCACAACAGCAGATTCTGTCCTTAATCTGGTTCCTCGTTTCAACAGTTCCTGCCTACTGACGGTGCAGCCGTCATAGCTGGTCGTGGATATATTGGTTACCTTAATAGATAATGTATATTTTGCATTAAACGAATACGTTACTTCCAAAAATTCTTCACAATGTTTGAAAAGCCATAAAATGGCTGTGTGGCCACTTTCATGGCACGAAATACGGCATATATTTTGTGCGTGCTTTTTGTCCGCTGCTTTCATAAGTGCCATGAATTTGGCTTTATTTTTCGGTGCTGCCATTTGTATATGCTAAATTTTGAAGACAATTGACTTTATGAAATGAGGAAATGAAAAAGACGGAGAGATAATAAGTTGTTTCCGGTAGAACGTAATGAGGGGTGCGGTGTTCTGGATTTAAAAGTTTCGACCCGTAAGTTATGATACCGGTGTGTTCACTCAGGGATGCCACGGACTCGGACAATCCGCGGATAATCCGGATAGACAGATACAGAGGACACGGATATGAACCTAGCGGATATATGCGGACATGGATTGGAAAATGTGTGTCCGTGGGCACCCATATCTTCTAGGTTGCCGCCTACGAGAAATTTTAACATTTACATATTTAGCTGGCATAAAAAATGGAGATAAAAAGACCGGGATCCCGGAAAAATCCCGCTCCCGCCGGTCAATAGTCCACGCCTAAACGGCCTGACTGTATATTTGTGTGAGGACTCAGATTGTTTATCAAAAATTTCAAAAAAATCCGTTGTCGCGGGGTCCGAGTCAATTCGGCGCGGGTTTTCGGCGACAAAAATTCTTTTTTTTTTTTTATTCGAAAAGTAATTTGAGTTTTTGTTTATGTGCCAGTTTTATTTACCACTATTTGGTACTTGTCTCGTTTGGGTCCGCTTTTTTGGTCAAATTTTTCAAAAAAATTTTCTGCCTTTTAAAAAGGCTCAAAAACACTTCGTGGTTTTCGGGGTCGCTGATCACGATTCCGACATTCATTTCGACCAATTCCGAACCCCGGAACCGAATTCGAAAAATTTGTCTCAATTTACTCAAAAACATACGAAATACCTCAGAAACATAGCGACCCCGAAAACCACTAGAAGTGTTTTTGAGCCTTTTTAAAAGGCAGAAAATTTTTGAAAAAATTTGACCAAAAAAGCGGACCCAAACGAGACAAGTACCAATTATTTTCCATTTTTTGGTTCTTACGTGTTTTGTTTTAACTTGTTTTCCCGACAAAAAAATTTTGTCTTGTGCCGTGCTAAAAAAAAATACAATTTTTTGCTTTTCGGCTTTTTCCCATTTTAAAGCAGTAGTTTAAAATATTTTCTTTTAAAATTATTTAGCATAAATGTGCATTTTGTTTCGTCTTTTTGCCATTTTCCGATGAGATTTCTGTTTACATTTCGTTTAATTTGCTATGGAAATTGACGAGACATCAGCTTCATCGGCTGAAAACGCCAATGGAAATTCTCAAAAAAATAATGAAACCGCCGACAAGCCAGCGAAGAGAAGTGCGATGCCACCGGTGGCATTGGTTGGCACTGCAAATGGCATCAAATGCGCGTGCGTGTCACGTTTACTGCAGCAAATTGCCTTGTTGATGAAGCACCGATCTACCGCAGGTGCGTTTGGCACAAATTTATGTCTTTGTTAAAGGCGTGGAAATACCCATTCTCAAATCCCATCTGGAAAGCAATTTTTTTGGAAATCTGCAATCCGATAACCATTACCGAAAATTATCCGAATTTCAAGTGTCGGTATTCTGTCCCTTCCCTATCTCTACAAATAACCTTTTGAAAGTTTAGCTTTTGCAGGTGATGTGTCTCCCGTTAGTGTCGTCGGTTCGTTTGAGCAGCGTTGGGCCGCACTGTTCTGCGAATACGTCCTTGACCCTGCCAATTGTTCTTGGGAAAAATGCGTCGCACACAGTGACGACATGCTTTGGTATGTGCCGCTTGTGCGAATGGCAAACGGAGGTGCATGTGTCATCGGCTCGGAGGTAAAACATTTGCGATTTTATGCCACCTCACAGTATTATTATTTTTTTAGACAAGTCATTTGCAAGTGTTTCGTCGACAGAGCAGAAACAAGCCGATGCCCGGTGATCAGAATGTGAATTGGCAAGAGACCGTCTGTCTGAATTTGATACTTCAGCAGGTGCCAATGCCAGAGAGAATAGGCGAATGTGTCCATTCAATGGATGGCGCCAAAACTTTGCTTTGGCATTGATACACTTAACTATTTTTTCTTATTAAGTTGGATTATTTTGTCACCGTCGCCGTGTGCACAAAAAATTCGCCGAGCAATTTGCAAATTCATCGCAAAACATGTCAAGTAAATTTTTGATATCTTTTGTATATTGTATTGTATAACATCAAAACATGCCAAAGAATTTTTGACTTATGTTAAATTGTCACTTTTAGAGGGTTTACCCTTCGCCCAGCCGACGGCGTATGGACGCAAAAGGCGAATGTGAGGAGGTCACTTACCCGAAGATTTATTTCGCCATCGATAGTTTTGATGAGGTTTGGCCCTGATTTCTGTGGTTTGTCCTTATTCATTATATTTAGGTGTTCACTGACATGGTCGTCTCCGTCGGCGAATGCGTTTGCGTTGAGTTGGTCGTCCGAGACCGCTACCGAAACACGGAGGCAGTTATTTTTCTGGGCTCCATTCGCTACGACGTTCTCAAAAAGCTCTACGATTCACGGGTCCGTCTTTTTTATTTTAGCCTTTTTCGTTAGAAAAAAAAAATATTCTAGCAGAATTCTGCCACTTGGAGTTGGGCTCAACGTTTTATCAGCAGTTCAGTGACCCCAAAACGACTTGAATTTGTGAAAATGCGTGGCCCCCGAGGCAAAGGGTTTGCAGAAATGGCAGTCACTCGGGTGGCGAGTTGCGGCTTTGAGACACCGATGAGCGAAAACGGATTCGAAATGGGCGTCGGTGGTCGATTTGATGTGTGTATTTCTTTTTTTTTCTGCCATTTTGATAATTTTTCATTCCAATTGTTTGTCAAACTCCCAAATCCTTTACAGTTCAATCTCTCCCGTCGCGTGTCAGACGTCGGTGGCGGGCAAATTGGCGGAGGCGGACGTCTGTTCTCGCGTTTGTTTAACGGCAGAGGACGCTTCGCGCGCGGTGCAGCGACAACGCCTGGCGGGCCGCCTCCCTCAGTGACACCGACCGCACCTTACGGTGGCCAGCGGACGACGGCGCGATGGTATAGCGGCGAGTCGGCGGACGGTAGCGAAGCAGAGAGCGCGGGAGCAGGTGGGTAGCGGAATTGAGCCAGCCATTAATTTAGCAACTTTTCGACACTCTCTTCGAGTATTCAGATGGCCAAATTTTTGCGGATGGCCTTCGAACGCCCGGTAATTGGTCAGTACGCGGCATTGGCCGGGCGTTGCAACTTTTACGCGACCGAAACGATGACGAAGCCGGCGGTAGGGGCGAACAGTTGAACGCACTGCTTACTTACATCACATTGCCGTGGACCTCTATTTTGGAAGGTACGCTCTACGGGTATCTGGGCTTTTTTTTTACTCTGTCCCCACTTCGTTAACCAAAAACATCTCCCCTAAGTGTGTCCATATTTCATTTGAGGCTCTTCTTTAAGAAATTATATTACTGCATCAAATTCCATCCAATGTGCTCCTCCTTTTACAGATATTTTTGCCCCCAACACGCGAAAACCAATTCTGACCTTCGAGTTGCAGCTGATCCAAAATCGGTGATCAGCAGCAGAAGTGCGGCAGAGAAGGAAACCCTTTCATCACAAAACTTTAATAATTTACTTTATATTTTCTGACTTATCATATTTTGGCAGCATTGTTTAACGGTGTGATTGTTTTTTTTTTCTTATTCTTTACATTCCTCACTGTTTTCTGATTTTTAAAAATTTCCCTTTTTATTTCTCCCCCGTTTTGCTCTCTTTGTTTATCGGTCATACACTTTTTATATGGAGTTTCATTTCTTTTTTTCCTTTATCTGTTGACCTCCGCCTAGTCAATGCCACAAAAACATATTTTTGTTACTTTTTAATTTTAATAAATGCGAAGATTAATTTAATTTCTTTTGGTTATAATGAATTCCGACCGAATCTTTTCATACCTTTGGTGGATATTCTCGCTTTTCATTGCCGGTTGATTTTGTTTGATTTAGCAATGCCTTGCCCCGGGGCGTCTTCCACCGAATTGATCCCTTTCTTTACCCACAACGACCTTTACCTGCGGCCCATTTACAGAGTGTTGATTGTAGTGGCACTACCAAAACTGCGTCAATTGGGCCAGTCCGTGTGAGTGGGGGCATTGCCAATCCGACAAAAGCTAGGGCTCACATAAAAGGGTGGGTGACATTTTTGCATAAATTTTCAGGTCCAATTGGGAGATTCGGGAAAGGTTGAAGAAAATGCTGCATCCCATTGAGGTTGGGGAGGGGAGGGAATTGGCGCGAAAAGCCACCAAATTTCAAAGGTATCCGATTTCAAAGTGCATGAAAGTACGCTGGAGGAGGTGCATTTCATTGCTACTGTTGGCTCGGACAGAGACGTGGTGACGGTAAAACATACCATTTTTTGACCAAAAACTCTTCCTTCCAAATTAAGGCTATTTCCTTGCTGAATGGCACTTCTTTCCGCGCCATTGGCTTCACCGACCCTTTGACGGTTAAGGCTCAAGAGGCCAAATTGGACTTTCCCACCCGCGTGGATTGGGACCAATTCTTTGCCGCGACTACTGCTGACGGAGGGCGTAAAATGGACGAAAGAGAGCCGGGCGAAAGGCCGGACACCGTTTATGTGGGCGGGCTGCCATTCGACTGGTTTCAGGTGCGGGGCGATACATGTCACCAAATCTAAATTCTCATTGCCCCCGTCGAACCGAATAAATC
This sequence comes from Heterodera carotae, assembly GCA_024500135.1. Taxonomy (NCBI): domain Eukaryota; kingdom Metazoa; phylum Nematoda; class Chromadorea; order Rhabditida; family Heteroderidae; genus Heterodera; species Heterodera carotae. The sequence continues at coordinate 18,152 of JAKKIK010000202.1, forward strand.
ACCGGTCCCAGGCCTCCTCCGTTGTTAACCTTTCCGGGCATTATTGCCTTTCCCGAGTCGGGAGAATGGAAGATTGACTTCCCATCGCCGCATATGCCCCACCTTTTATGGAGAGCCTGTGGGGAAGAGCATTTTGTATCTGGCCCTAAATTTTTATCATGAAATTGGTCGTTTTTCCCTCTCACTCTTTTAGTCGTCCGTCGATGAATCGGTGGAAGGGACATTTCGACGCATTTTCAGCGAATTTGGACAAGTCACTTGCGTGGACATTCCCCAGTGTGACCCGCTGCGGAAGCAAATGGAGCCCGAAATCTCCGGAATTCAGCTCTCCTCCTGGCTGCTGGGACAGGTCACTCGCACAGCGTTTGTTGGATTATTCAGTCGCATTACGGGTGGATATATCCTCAAAGGTTTTTTGTAGATATCTTCGATAGCCAGGCAATAATGTTAAAACGTTCAATCCGGAATATTTAATTCACAGAATTGTCTTCTTCTTTTGTAGGACCCCTTCTTCGAAGTGTACGTCCAATTCCGCGAGTACGTCGCCTTTGTGAATGCCATCGGCTTTTTGGGCGGCAAAATGTTGGTTCAAAAGTGCGCGAGTGGGGCACTTCGGGAGGCCAAAATCAAAGTGAGATAGTGTGATTTGGGTGGTTACCTACTGCTTTATGTATTTGTTTACATTTGTTTGTGTTCGGTCTCAGGTGGACTTCGATCGGAGTGCCCATTTGAGCATTCGCAAAATAACTCAGCGCCGCCTGCGACGCATTTGCATTGAGTACGAACGCGGCAAAAAGGAGCAGAAAGCGCAGACGGAGGAGCGACGCCTCGAGGAAATGATAATGGAGGAGAGAGAGCGCAGAGAGCGAGAAGAAAGAGAGCGCATAATGCGACGCATTTTGAGAGCGGAGCGCCGGCAGCGATTGGTAAAAAAATTTCCAAAATCCTCCCATCCCAAAATGCGTTGAGGAAACGAATGAAGCCTTGAAATGAATTCAGCAAGAACAGCTCAACTTCGAGCACATTCTGCGCAGAAAGCTGAAAAGGAAAATGAACCATCGATTGGAGTCCTCGTTGAGAGAGCGGCGACGACAAGCAAAGGCACTGCTCGGATGCGTGGCCGAACTCTACAGGGTAAGGACGAAATGAGAGACGGATAATGGGTGGAATGCCATTGGCAGGCACACTCACCACCATTTTGGCATCCCAAACCCTTTTTCGATATCCCAAACCCCATTTATGGCATCTCAAACTTCTACCGGCCATGGTTTCAATCAATCGCTCTCTCATTCCAATTTTTGTTGTCCTTTCTGCCCAGGTTCAACAGCAACACGCCACCGAGTCCAAGCTGTCTATCCACGAGTTGGCATCAGAGTACGCACGCGATCGCGGACTGCCCGATGAGGAGGAGCTAAGACAGCGTATTCTGCAGAAGCAAGAGCAGAAAATGCGGACACAGGTTGGACGGGCCGGGAATTTGTTTATTGACTCGTAAATATGTAACGAAATAGCCAAAAAGAAAATAGGACGAATGCTTTTGATACTTTCTTGATCACTTTTCTTCAGATTACCGGCCGGGCACTCAGAAAACAGCTTTGATTGACCGCTGCCGCCAACAATCGAACAGCCAAATACCAAAAGCGACAAATGAAAATATTTTCCGCTCAACACTTCCATTATTGACTAATTTGTGAATTAATTTTTCAATCGCGAATTATCATTCGTTCATTTTCCATTGTTCACGGGTCGCTTTTTTCATTTCTTTAATTAAAATTGTGATTGAAATGGTAGGATTTGTAATTGCCGATTGGTTTTCCTTTCCATTCGCTGCTAAGTTCATTTAAATATTGTGTTTATTTATTTACTTAAATTTTTATTTTTCGAAAAATGAGTACCGGTGGCAAATTTCGAATGGGACTGAACGTGCGCAAAAGCGTTGAGGTGACGGCGGATGGGTCGAAAAAAATTCCCAATGTTTTTGGCGACGAATCGGACGACGACGAAGGAAAACAGCAAAATGCGGCGGAAAAATTCGATCGGAAATACGCCGCTTCGGCTGCAACAAAAGCGTATGCCCTTACTTTTGATCAATGGGGGGAGGGATTACGGAATTTTTGCCATGCATTTAATTAAGCCGTGAGCAGCGAATGATCGAAAAGGAAATGGCTGCGAACGCGCAAATTTTCGATTACGACACACACCACGACAAAATGCAGCAGCAGAGGGATCAAAAAGTGATGGCACAAAAAGAGGCGGACAAAGAGAAAAAGGCAATTCAAAGCGCACGCCCCGCCGGGGGCAATATAAGGGATTTTGGCCAAATTGGACATTAGAAATGCTAGTTAAACTGGGTATAATCCAGTCTCAAAGTTTTAACAGATCCCATCTTGTTAATTTTGAAGGTCCGAACTTTCCAGATCACAAAAAAAAAAAAACTAAAAAAAAATTAACTTCATAATTAATAAAACACCTGAAAAACATGGGTCACCGGTGGTTGGCTAGTTTTAAATTCATTTTGCAATTTCAGCCCAAATACGCCCATTTGTTGACCAAAGCGCACAAACAGCGTGAACTGAGCAAACTTTTGGTGGAGGAGAACATTTACAAAAAAGAGCGCATTAAAGAGGCGGGACAATTCAAAGACGACGAAGTGTTCATCACCGGGGCATACCGACAACAAATTGAGGAGAGGGAACAGCACAAAGTCGAAATGGAGCGGGAGGAGGCACTCGAAAGTGAGTGGTGACCATCAAATTTGTGATGATGAATTAGTGGACGTTGCTTGCAGCGACGAGCGCTGGATGGCACAATAGAGTTTGATTGGGTCCTATTTTTGGCACGATCATTCATATCGACAACCTTAATTTTACCAATTGGCCCTTGACTCGGAGTGCTATGAATTTGGGTGGGCATGGCTGATTTGCTTCTATGAAGAGCACTTGTTTAGAAATGCGCGATGTGCGTGATCAGAAGATGTGGCAGCAGGCATTCAATCGCACTTTGCTTGACAATATTGCACGCGACACGTCCCCGATGGAAGGGACAAAAATGGAAGAGGAGGAAGAGGGACAAGAAAAGAAGGCGGCAACTGCTGTTAAAGTGGAGGAGGATGGACAGAAAGGAGGGCAAGAAGTTGAAGAGAAGGGAGGAGGAGGACTGAAAGTGGAAGTGAAGGTGGAAGAGGAGGAGGAAGCGTGGCAAGGAGGAAGAACAGAAACGGCGGAAGGGACAGGAGAAGGAGGGACTGTTGGTGAGGAGGGGCAGAAGCAAGGAAGACGACGCGCTGAACGGGAAGAGACCGGCGGCAAAGAGGAAGCGGACAAAGGCAGGCGGAGACAACATCATTCTTCCCAACATGACACATCGTCAGGCGGAGGACATCGCCGTCGGGAGAGAACGGAGGAAAATGGACGTGATACGTCGTCAGGCGGAGGACATCGCCGTCGGGAGAGAACGGAGGAAAATGGACGAGCGGACGGTGGAGGAACAGCGGAGGGACGAAAAAGGGCACGCAAAGACGGCGACGGAAGGGGCGCGTCGGCAGCAGAAGCGGCACCGGGGCGGCGGGAAAAGGGAGAGCAGAAGCAGCAACAAGACGAAGAGGGTCAGAGGATGGCACGCATCAGACAATTGTTGGCCAGACGCAACGACCAATGCGCAATTGAAGAGGCAAAGCAGCGTTATTTGGAGCGTCGCCAAGGGGGACAGATACGTGCACCGCGCATTGAACAAAAACCCGAATAATGCGTTGAAACATGGATAAATTTCTCAATGTTTTAATTTACTTTATTAAGCATAAAATTTTTTTGCAAGAAAAGCCTTGTTTGTAGAAGAAATTGTTATGACAACATTGTTCATTTATTCTTTCAAGCTGGGCAAAAATAAATATTTTTAACATGGGTGCACAATCGAATCGCTACACAAGCATTAATTGTCATTGTCAATATTTCAGTTATCACAAAAGCTGCAGCAATATGAAAAGAGCTGAAAGTTTTAAAAATGTTGAGAGAAGGGAATTACATGTGAATATTTGAGAATTGAAAAGCGTTGGAACAAAATGGTGGGTGATGGGAATGGTGGGTTGGAAGTTTGTCCAAAGATTCAAAAGTGCCACAATCGGTGTCTTCCGCGCTATTGGTTCCACACAAATCAAAGTCCGTCGTCGACCAATGGCTTTTTCTTTGGCAGCTCCGGAGCTGCAGATGAAAAATAATTATTTTTTAAACAAATTGCTCCTCTGCTAACCTTCTCCGGCATTTTGTCCAGTCGTTGTTTCGTCCGTTTTGTTGTAGGCCACAGAACGGATGGGCAAATCGGCCTGGTCATGAATGTACGCTTCGTTTCTAAAAAGACGGAGTCGGCACAATCGACCCGTAGTGCAACAATGTCGAAAACCAACCTAATCCCCCCTCCTTTTTGTTATTTCCTGGCCAACCCTCTCACCTCATCCCCGCGCCTTTGCTTGCCGAAGTCTCTGTGCGATGGGTGCCATCATTATTGTGTAGGTCTGTGCCAAAGAGTAAACTCAGAAAGATGAATGTGGTGGAAATTTTGTACCGATTTGACTCATTTTTTCTCCAATGGCTTTCCCCGTTCCATCTCCGCCAAAATCGATCAGCAATGCGTCATTTCCCTGCTGCTGCTTTGTCCCACTTCCGCTGGCCACCAACGAAAGGTCGATGCCTTTGGCACTGTAATTGGCCATGCATCGGTCATACTTCTCAAAGGTTGTGTTCAGTTCGTCGTTCACCGACAAAAGTTCAACTGACAAAGACGATGGGGTGGGGAGGGAAACATTTATTCACAAATTGCTAGGAAGAGAGGAAACACAGGCACAAGCCGCTAAAAAGACATGTAACTTTATTTTAGCTTAACAATTTTTTAAGATTTAGGTAGACCAAAATTTCAAAGTTCGACCTCCAAATTGTGTGACCCCATCCACTCCCTTTAAATAGGTCCGAAAACATTCGGCCTAATTTGCCACACACTCACAAATCACTTCCTCGTTGGTGATGGACGGAATGAGCTTCAAAATGCGCGTTTGCATCTCTTTGCAGGTCGAATACAATTCCTGAAAAAGCGTTTAGTTCAAAGACAAATGCGCATTGGCACAATCCACGAAAAGTGCCATGGCGAATGGCGCCACTACTCACTCTGACAAAATGAAAATCCTCCGGCGGTTCCGCGTCAGAGCCACCGTCGTCGTTTGAGGGCGGTTTGAATTGCGCCACCAACTCACGCAGTACCGTCAAATTGACCTGCACAATGTCTAACTCCGAACGAAGTTTGGCCATTTGTTCCGGCGTGGCCACCACCGGACCGATGACATTTCCGTTGACAAATTGTTGCGGTTGTTGGGGTTGAGACGCCTAAAAATAAATTAAAACAAAGAATTAGGGCAATGAGCTAGAGGGTAAGGTTATATGCATTGCGCCACGGACAAGTTGTTGGCCCATAAAGAGAAGGAGGAAGAGAAGGGCCAAAAAAAAAAAGACGACACAAAAAAAGGTGCAAACTGTGAGCCTTTTGTGCTACATATATATATATGTGCACAAAAGTTGTATTCCTTTTAAGAAACTGCAAGGATCGACACGCCGGGCCCTCTTTAAGACGTGCAGAAACGGTTTCGAAGTTATTTTGTCTGCGGCAGAGACGTAGGTACCAGCGACAGCGTTTTCCGAAACTCACAGGGCCCAGGTGTCCCGAAAAAGCCCTTAATCACCCCGAGCAATCGTCTTATTTCAATAATAAACCACAAACACATATTTAAAACCAAAATAAAAATACCGTTGGCATAGGCAAAGTCTGTATAGCGATTTCAGCTTTCTTTTGCTGGTGGAGATCGTCGACCAATGGGAAAACGGTCTGAAAGACGACGATAAACAAACAGAAAAGAGAGAAGCAAAAAAAAAAAAGAAAAAAGCAATAAAAAAGGAAAGCGGCACGGCACTCAGTCACAAAAACAAAACAAAAAAAAATAAATGGTCTGAAAAAATCGGATGAAAAGTTGAAAGATTTTTAGACCGTTATAAGTGTTCTGCTACGTATTGTTTGCCCCGTCCACAAATGGTTATGGTCGGCTCGGAGTCTGCACGATCAGTCAATTACTTGTTTAGGGGTGACAATTGGCGCCATTGTGTCAATGTTTGTGGCCGGGAACTCGACTCCCTTGGCCCGAAACTCTTCGTACAGCTCCACAACGCCCGCCAACGACGGATCACCACGAAATGCGTCCGCCCACGACTGAAAAGGGGTGAGAGGGGATTTGCATTGTTAAAATCGCAATGCGAAAATGCATTGTGGGAACGAAATAAACCCGTAAATAGACGTGATTATTGGGAAGCAACTTCAAACAAATTCCACCCATATTTCCCAAAAAAAAACTTAAATAAATTTGTGCATGGGGTTGTGATCAGCCAATCAAAAACATTGTCGTTTGTGCTTTGTGCGTGTCCCAATTGAATGCGGAGTGGGTAAAAAACGCCGTCGGATTTTTTTCTTAGCCTCAATTTTTCATAACTTCGAAAAGAAACTATACCAAGCTTGAGAAATTTACTGACTAAAATTTCTGCCGAGGCGGCATTTGGGCAACGGTTTTTTTTGTGGTGGCCTTACTTGGATGATGCCGAGCACGCGCTCCTGTACAATTTGTGGCGCGTCATGCTTGGTGCTGATCAATTTGACCAATTCGCCCACAAATTCCTTGTTTGTCACAAGCTCAGCAAATCGATGGTCACAATTTTTTACGCAAGTTTCCAGCACAGTCAAAGTGTACATGACACTGAAATGGGTGAAGGAAGGGATGGAAATGAATGATAATGGCATGGCACGCATAGTGCCAAACTCGGTCAAAACCTGACACAAAAACATTTATGCAAACATGGTCCAAACCAAACAGGTCAAGCATGGATACATCTCTCTCGATTTTCTGACCAATTTATAGTCGCTTAAAGTAAAATACCCCCTCCCCCCACAACATTCCATTCTCTCTGTACTCACATTGCGTTGTTTTTGCCCATTTGCGTTTGCAGTCGCTTTTTGATGGCTCTGACGGCGTCACGTGGCCTAAAACAATTCGCTAAATTGTAAAAAATCTTAAAACTTCCACGAAAAGTACCCCTAACCCGTCATTGGTGCTGTTGATGAAGTCGCATATTTCCATGTTCAGTCCCCAATTTTCGGTGGCCAATTTTGCCGCGTCGGTTGCTAACTCTGTAAATTTTATGATTTATTATCACAAAATAATTCACCCAAATTCAGCATAAAAACCGACCAATTTTACGGCCGACCATCGTCCCAAAAGGGTCCCCTTGGAAGAAATCGGTCACCCGTTGGCCAACACTGTGCGCCGCTTCTCCAACGCGTTCCATGGCATTGGCCATTTGCCCCTGCAAATTGCCTGTCGTTGTGCCCGGCATCGCCGTTCCTCCTCCTTCATTTTGTGGCCGATTTGCCATTTGGTAGTCAAAAGGAAGTTAATGGATTAGAAATATTATTCGACGAAAATCTGTAAAAAAATCTCAATGCTTTCACTGAAAACTGAAAAGACCACAACCGAACTTATGTTGCGATATTTGATTATATTTATAATGTCAAATATTGTGCAAATACAACTCACCAAAAGGTTAATTCCCCCCGCCCAACCGATCGATTTTTAACAGCCGAAAAACTCTTTTTGTGGAAGGAAATGAAATGAATCGCAGGAGGAAGGAATGGAAAAATGTAAGCAAATACAAACAGAAATATGTTCGTCAAAACGGAGAAAACAAAATATATTAAAAAGAAAATAATTTGTTCAAAAATTTATGTTTCATTTTATATATTTAATTTAATGTTTTTAAAATTTAAATTGAAGAAATGAAAAAGGAATACATAAGTGAGTCATCAAAATGATTTCATCAAAAGTCCCCCAACTTTCTTCTCCCTTCACGGTTTTGCCTCCTCCTTGTTGCTCTCCTTCTCCAACTTTTTTGTCGTTTCCTCTTTTTCTGCTGCTTGGCCTTCGCCACCACTGATCTGATCGGAGATCCAACGCAAATACGGCTCGGACCCGTATTCAATTGGTAAAGCCACGAACTCGGGGACGTCGTAACTGTGAAAAAAGAAGAAAATTTGGGAGGATAGTGCAAAACATCAGGCCCGTAACTAGAGGGGAAATGGGGGGAATTCCCCCCCCCCCCCCCCACCCAAAAAAAAAGGAAAAATTTTGTTTTTTCCCCGCAAAGGGAAAAAATTTTCCCGATTTTCCTTACCGAAACCAAAAATTTGCTGATTCCTCACCCCTCCCACTGAAATTTTTCCTGGTTACGGGCTTGCAAAATATTATTATTTTCAAAAAAATTACGGATGAAGTTTGTCCACCGCCTCTTTAAGCTGTGCCAGCCGTTCTCTGCCCGTCTTTATGATTAGCATTGATTCGTTCTGTTCTTCCACCGTTCCCTTCCATTCGTAGACGGAAGTGAGCTGAGGCAAAATGTTCACGCACGCGGCCAGCCGACGGCGCACCAATTCGTGCGCAATTCGCTTGCCAATTTCAGTGGAGGGAACGGTGACATAAACAACCTTTGATGGGATTTTGGCAGATAAAGCATTAAAATGAACACGGGGTAAATCGCCCCATTTATTTGCCGAAAGGAAAACGAGGTAAATCCGGTTATTTCACATTATAAAATAAGTAACTCACCAGGAAAGCTGACGAGAAATTCGCAACGGCACGACTCGTCGCCATCAAATGCTGTTCAGTTTGGCAATTTTTTTGATTTGACGGCCACTCAAAAAAACCGTAAAAAATTAGAGCGACACAAAAAGAAAGGAAAATGCCACTTTTTGGCAAAAAGTATTGGCGACCAAATAAATCCATTCGATTTTAGCATGTAATATTTTTTTGAAAAATCCCTTTTGGCCTATTAATATTTAATTAAAAGTCATTCAATTTCTATAAAATTTGGAATCATTCGAAAGCGCTATGTGTTTAGAAACTATGAAAAAAATTCCATTTTTCATTTTTTTGAGTGAGAGCTCATCGAAGGCTTATACATATTAGGTATTCTTGGCCGGTTCACCTTTCCGATAAAAACATTTTCATATAATGGGTCTGATTTATCATTTAGGTGTTTTTTATATCATCAAAATTGCCGTAGGGCGAGAGTTGTTGATAAGAAAGCCTTTAAGAAATCGGCGATGCCAAATAAGGGCATGCCCTAGGGGCAATATTTGCACGCATTTTCAATTATTATTAATTCTATGAGGTCACCAGACGGAGAATGCACTAAAGGCCCTTGGCAGGCTGCATGGCTTCACACCAAATTGGCATTTGCTACCCCAGCGGGCATTGACAAACGAACAAAGTCGAGAAGGACCCGGACAGGCACGTCCAGAAATTCCTCTCTCCCTCAGGCCCAAATTACCCCAACCCCAAGGTCCAAAATACTCCCCCCCCCGCCCAAACCCTCCCCCAAGAAGTATCTCTCCCCTCTCCCCAAAATCCTGGATACGCACGCCCCTGGGGCCAGGACTGCGATTTGCCAAAAGTGCCAACAATTGTGGAATTTCTGCTAGCATCGCCTCATTCGTCATCAGTTTACGTAATCACCAGAAACCCAAAAATCCTTCAGTAATTGTAGTATACTTCTTCAGCACAAGTCGAAGACAGTAAAGCGACAGTCAGTCGTTGGACCGCCGTGCGCAGAGAACCAAAATTGGGAATAATGGCCCCCCTTTTTGTTGTCGTTTAAAATGGCGGGTGGTCGTTTACCCATCGTCGCACGTGTCCCTCGCCCCTCCCCCCAACGGCTTACCAAATTTTCATTTTCCCATCCATTTTTCGTCGCTCTTTTCCTGCAATTTGCATATAATTTCGCCACCCTTCCGTTTCTTTCATCTTCTTCCCCTAAGTCATAACAGATTAAGATCGTTTTCTTTTCTGTTCATGATCACAATTTGAATGGCATTCTTTTCTACCAAAAATACGCTGTCGGCGCCCCACGGTGTTTTGGTTGTGGTAAAATGCAGGGGTGCCCACGGACATCCATTTTTCAATCCATGTCCGGATATTATCCGTAAGGTCCATATCCGTCTGGGATATCCGATGGTCCGGGACTTGTCCGTCCGTGCGTGCCCCTCAGATTTTACAAAAATCAGGTTATCCATATCTGAGGATTGTTCGTGTCCGTGTGTGCATCCCTGCTGGTAAAATGCATTTCACATTTGCTTTATCCTTTCCTTTTTCTTTTCTTTTCTTCCTTTTCATTATCCCCTCCCCCACTTTTATTTCCCGTCATAATCCCTGCTGCTTCGGCTGCAGTTCCGTTGACCTTATCAGCTACAGCATAAACCGCATCTGGAAGCTCCGATTAAATTGTAAAATCGATTACCTGATAATCCGAACCCGGAAAATTGACATCATTCAATTCATTTCCGGGTGCCGGATTACCATTAAATCGTATTTACGATTGCATCGGATTTTCAGGCAGTCCTCCTTTGTGTGCTTCTCCTCTGCTGCTGCCGCTGATTGTGTGAGAGGTTCGGCGACGCATATCAAACAAAATAAAAATAAACGGCACGCAATCGATGGCATGCCGAAGAAAAAACGGCACTTTTTGTCCAATTTATTTGCTGCTTCTGCTGATTGTGTGCTGTGTGGTCGCCGGTCGGAGTGCGGAGAGACGACGACAATTTGTGCAAATGTCAGTCATTACAAAAGAGAGTTGGCATTTGCATATTCGTTTTTTTGGAGTGCCACGGATTGTGTGCCGGGGTTTATCTGGAGGATTCCTACCGCTAATATTGTAATTTGGAAACTTTTTTAAAGTCAATGTCATCGTCCCAAGCGATTTAATTTGAAGTGGGCTAATGGACGAGAAAAAATAGATTTATTTTTGTTTTCAGCAACAGAATTCGTCACCAGCCAATTAACGACAACGACGGCGATAAGGAACCAAAAATTGGGTTGCATTCGGCAAAATTGTCGGACAAAATAACAAAGCCAAAGGGCACTGTGGACAAACACTGTTGGATTAGCGTTGGTGGACCCGCAGGGGAAAAGGTCAAAATGAGAGTAAAGCAAAACACTGAAAGAAATTAATGAATGGACATCATAAAATGCCATTTCGATTATTAGTACATTAAGTGACCCATTTCTGCTGGGCTCTAACGGCAATAAAAATTTGAATTTTGGCCTAGTGGTCCGTGCGCTTGTCACCAAAAATTAGTCATGGGTTCGAATCCCGCTGTTATGTATGTTCTAATTGATAACTGACGGACAACTGGATTTCAAAGAATAAAACATGTTTCTAGGGATTTTCGGGGTCGCTGATCACGAATCTGAACTCAGGATTTGGATATTTTGAATTCCGGAACCGAAATTTGAACAAATCATCTGAAACCCGGAATTTTCATATTCTTAACCTTATTCACTGCAAATTGTCTCGGGAATTATTTTTCTTTGATTGGAGTGCTTTTTAAAACAAAACAGGGATCGCCTTAGGAAGTATTTTTTCTGATTGGAGTGCTTTTTAAAACAAAAACGGAAAATGACATTACTGTGATTGACTGATGGACTGATGGATGGAGAGGGCGCCCGGGGGGGGGGGGCAAATAATCCCCAAAATAAAACACAGAACACAAAACATTAGCTTGACAAAGTTTATTGTGACATTTGAAGAGCAAAATTGCCTTAAAATTATTATTTATAAACAACAAAAAATTGAATGGTAAATGAATTGACACTGAGATTTAATCGCTTAAATCATGAAGATATGCTAACACATAAGGCAAAGCTGAAAGTACTCCGACTCAGCTGCTGAAGATGGTCCGTTCCTCCCCGAGGCATCCATTTTATTTTTTGCCTATTTCGCCATTTTTAGTGCCTTATTTCATAGCAAAAATGGGCCCTAAGAATTGATTCTTTACATTTAAAAATATACACCTAAAAATCTGTTTTTTCTTACTCAAAAAATCGGCGCCATGAAGTTTGGGCACCGAAGTAGGAATTTTAAAAAATTTTAGGGTTCAGAAATGTTTAAATAATTGTGAAACAGGGGTTTTTGCAACCCATTTCGAGAAAACTTTTAAAATGACTTCCATTTCGCAAAATACCGAGATACGGTTTAAAATGCAAGCATTTGGTCGAAAATTCAAAAAAATTCCTTTAAGTGGTTAGAAGTCCGAAGTTGTGCCAAAGATAGGTCATTTGGTGACCAATTACCCTGAAACCGAGAAACATGTTAGGTTTTTAGAAGTCTTGAAACTTTTATCGAAATGGATTGCAAAACACACCTGTTTCACAATTAAATTTTTTTAAATTCCTACTTTGGTGTCCAAACTTCCTAGTGCCCAAATTTCCCGGTGCCCAATCTTCCGGCGGCCAAAAAATCTATCCCCTAAAAATTATTTTTTGTCGGTGGCTCAAAAAAATTTTGCCCCGAAAATCTCGAAAAATTTCTGCTTTGTAACTGCAATAAAGGAGAAATGATCAATTTTTTGTTTTTTCTTGCCCAAAAATGTTTATAATATAATTCAAAAAATTATTTGCCGATTTTTATGGCTATTGAGGATTTTTTTATGCCTTTTAATGCCCTATTTTGGGTTTTTTTTCTGCCTATTTAGGTGCCTATTTTGCGAATTCGATCCCTACTCATTTGTTAGATTTTTTTCCAACAAATTTGTTGACATAAGAAGGAATAGTTTTCCAAGAAAAGCATTTGAAAAGCATTGAACTTTTATTTTTTGGCGTGCTAAATGCTAAATTATTTGGCTGGCGGCGTTTTTTCAGTTTACGGTGGCGGCCACCTGCCGTTGCTGTGACTGAAAATATGCGTGCCCAATTAGTGCCAATTAACATATAAGTGAATTGACTGCCTGCCATTCATTCTCTCTCACTTTGGCGTCATCACTTCGTATTGTTTTTTGTTTGTTACTTTTTTAGACCAATTTGCAACCTGCCGTTTAACAAACATATGGCAAAAGGCAAACAATGCTTTTCCTCAATTGTCCCGTCTTAAGCATCAAAAAACAATAAATTAGGAGCACCCATTAAATTTTAGGCTATTATATGGACGAGAGCGAGAGTTCGTCGAGGGTACCAAAAAAGACGAGAGCGATTGCGAGAGTCCTAAAAATAGCGGGAGTTCGGCGAGAGTTTTCAATGGCCTTATTTTCAAACAAGAGATGAGCGGCGAGAGTCCCAAAAATGGCGAGAGTTGTCCCACCCCTCATATATACCGTATTTCCTATATTCATAACCCCTCTATTTATGCCCCCTTAATAGTATCCCTCCTTTGGAGGGGATTGAAAAATAGTGTCACCTTGAACTAGTGTTCGGCATATGGGATTTTCGGTAACGGTCTTTCGGTAAATTACCGATACCGAAATATCCTAAATATTTCGGTCAGTATTCCGAGCGGTAAATACCAAAAAATACCGAACCGGTATACCGAAAATTACCGCGGTATACCGTTACCGTGCCGAACACAATTTAGAACCCGGTCGTTTAGTTACCCGAAATAAAATTCCTTTTTCGGTTGACGTAATTCGGTGATTGGCCCTCTTTTTGTCACAGTTTGGTGGTTGGAGTGTTTGGTTTTCTTTTGGTATTATTCAAAAGTTTTTTAAATTTATATTAAATTGCTGAATTTTCCATTTGTCCGTTTTCAATTGTCCCTTTTGCAGGCGGTCGATGTGCACGGCCATTGTGTGGAGCTGTTCAAAGGGATGTTCGCCTGCCAGAACAAACAGTTCCTGGACCCGTACAACATTTACTGCAAGTTCATGGACCGCCAGTGATGCCATGGCATGGCATGGATTTTTGATGGAGGCCACTCTTTTCAATTTTGAATTCAAAAGTTTGATTATCTCTTCCGTTTTTAGGCCCCGTTAAATTCATAATTTGTTTTTCGATTTTTTTTCTCATTTTTGCACAAAAAATGGCAAATTTAGTAGGTTTTGTTTGTGTAGTGCCATTTTGCTTGTAAATGACGTACAACTGCTCACTCTTCTGTCTCCGTCCCTCATACAAAGCTCATTGAGTCCGTTGAGAATTTTGTAGCGAAAAGTACAAGAAGTGTGCCATTTTGAGCATTCGATGACCGGAAAAGAGATGAAAACCAAAACAAATTACCGTTTTTCCTATAATAGACGCCCAATATTTCCCCGAGAGGAAGGGGGTGTCTATTGGAGAGGTTGTCTTCATATCCGTGTCCTTCTGTATCCGTTCGGTTTCTCAAAATTGTCACTCCCACCCAATCCGGATTCCGCGGATCCCCGCTGGCGCGGGCGGACTGTTGTAGAAATATTTTTCGAAAGACCCCGCGAACAAATAAAAAAAAACGAATTTTATTACCCAAATTTGCATTTTTTCCCCGCAAAAAATGTGCTGCTGTTTTTTGTGCAGTGAGTGAATTGGCGGCGAACAAAGAAAAGACATATTCATTCATTCATTTATTCCATTCCGTTCAATTCACTCACATTTTGCTGCTCCTTCCCTTTTTTCGCCCCATTTGATAATTTTTGCTTTTTGGGTGGGCCCTTTGGGAATTATGGAAATAAAAATGGAACACACAATTTTGAATTCCAATTTGAAGAAAGTCATAAAAATGGTGTGAATTTTTTTTGGGACCAACGACCAACCGAAGACATTTTCTTCCGTTTGTCATTTTTCTTTGTTTCTTCGGCCCATTTCAACATCAAATTAAATTGCATGTTTTTTGTTGTTTAAATGCATCCAAAAGAATACAGTGATGAATGAATGATTTTGGCTTTGGCATTCTTTAAAATTTAACATTCAAATATTTCTTGCATTTTTTGATTTAAGTGTTCATTTGCTCCAAATTCGTTTGCTGACAGACAGCAGCAGGTGGTTGCTGTTGCCCCTCCCCCCTTTTTGGACACTTTTTTGCCTCCCCCTCCCCCCTTTGGACACTCTTTTCCCAATTGGCCGTTTGGCCCCCCGTCCGTCCGTCGGTGATGCTACCATAACCCTCTCTCATCACTCTCCCCGTGCCGCCCCGTCAACTATACTCTCATTAGGGAAACTGTTGCGTAAGTGAACCCTACGGGGGGGGGGGGGGGGGGGGGGGAATAACAACAACAATTGCCCCCACCAATTAATTAGGAAGACAAACGATGTGACCCCGCCGGGGCAGTTGGGAGGAAGCGAAGCGATAGATGGAAGTCTCAAAGTGCCAAAAGCTTTGGCTGTAGGGGACAAAAATGCAATTATTACGAGCAGCAGACGGGATCGGTGCCGTGGCTGAAGGATTGTACGCTGCCTGCTGCTGCTGATGCTGATGAAGGCTACAAAGCGACGACAAAGTGCCTAAAGCCGCCCTGGGGGGATAACCAAAATATTTGGAATTTCGAAGAATGAGGAATTTTTTTATAAAAACATGTTGGCGGCATGAAAATAACGAACGCCGCCGCCCCCCGCGGTGCTCGCCCGGGGGATTACACTGAATTTGTCGTTTCGGGACTCATTTATTTAATGAAGTGAGGCTAAATAATCTTTGAGCGGTTCAGCAATTTAATTTACATCGGAATGTTATTCTCCGATGACTGGACGGACTTACAGTAGCTTTTAAAAATCGCATTCATTTTGTTTTTGTCGCTACAACAATTGCAATGGCTGGCAAAAATAACATTATTTTATACAAAGCCCTCTTTAATTTGACGAAATTTCGTTTTTTATTTAAATTCTCTCTCTCTCGTTCTCTCTCTCTTTCTCTCTCTCTCTTTCTCTCTCTCTCTCGTTCTCTCCCTCACTTTCGCCTCTCACCCTCTCTCTCTCCCCTTCACCCTCTTCCTCTCACCCCATCTCTCTCTCTCTCTCACCCCATCTCTCTCTCTCTCTCCCTCTCTCTCTCTCTTCACTCTCTTGCTCTCGCTTTTTCTCTCCATTATAAATGCAAAAAATATTTATTGCGCCCCATTCTTTTTTATGATGCGGAAATGACAAGGATATGTCGAAAAAGTAAAACAATTAGCAGCCCCTGAACATTATTTATTTGGGCGCGGGGCGAAGGGATTTACCAACAAAAAACTGTGCCAAATTATATCATCAAATTTCAACAAATTTATTGCGTCATAATGACTCAAATCATTTTTAAGTTAAGTTTGTGAAAGTGGCTTTTCGTTATTCAATGTTTTGTTGTGGGGAGGGGGCGGGGGGAGAAGAGTTGGACGCCGGCGGGCATCTCGGGGCCGGCTAATGTCAACGATTCGACGAAGGCTAATAAAGTGGCGGCCTTTTTGGATCCCTTCCTCCCTTTTACTACAAAGTGCCCACTTCACCACATTGGTCAGCAGCAATAATAACAACAATTGCTGTACAGGTACATATATATATGCACATAGTGCAAGTGGACCCAATTATGTCATTAGCTTCGGAAAGCATTTTGCCCGAGGGCATTCATCTCAGTCAATGGCATTTTGCGGCCGTCAAACGGCCAATAAATGTGTTTTGGGGGCTATTTAACGAATGTCCGGCGGTTCGTGAGCGCCGCGAGTGGGGCGGCAATTTGTACGTTAGCTGTGATTTCCGTGTAAATCCCAAGGACGAACTTTGTGCTCGACCAATGGACACTTTTTGTCTCTCTCTCTCTCTCTCTCTTTCCCCTGTTTCTCTCTCGGTCTCCTCTCACTCTCTCTCTCTCATTCTCATTCTTTCTCTGTTTTATATTTCATTCCCTACACTCTTTCCCGGTTTTCTCTCTCCCTCCCACTGTCCCCCCCCCACCTCTCTATCCTCTATTTTCTCTCCTCCCATTCATGGCAGCAGTCTCAAAATGGAAGTGGGCGTGGCCCCTCCCACTTCCTTCCCCCTCGGCCTCCGTCTGGCCGCCTCCTCCCCTCCAGCGCTGTTTTTAAGAGCTGCGCAAAACAGCGGCGGCACATTTCCAAACGTTACACAAAAGGCAATCGCTTCAAAAGGGTCCAACGCCTCAAATTATTTTACCATTCAGAGAAAATACAAAGGACCATTCATTCAGTCAAAGATAGCGACCCGAATTTCTAACTCATCGACCGACCGAATCATTCGCCAAACTCCAAATATATTCCAACAGAAAAAGGTATCAAATATATTCGTCAAAATTTCAATGGCTTTAATCCCGAAAAATCGAAAATTGCAAAAAAATGCATCCATCGTCCCTATTCCTCCCCCTCCCATTCAGACAATGTTCCGCCAATTGTCAACTTCAAATGTCGAATGGAACTCACGAACGGCGTCGTCTGAGCCGTTGACGGCGTGCCCTCCCTGCAAATGCCGACAACGGCCATCGTTCGGGCTGCCCATGATGCTGCTGCTCATCACTCTGTGCATGCTTCTTGTGGCCTCTCCGTCCGTCTGCTCTGCCGCTTCATCTTTGCTGCCAATGTCCGACATCGTTGGCCAAACTTTGCCAATGCGCGGTCAATCCGCTTCAACTTTTTCTTCATCGTCGGCGGCGGCGCCATCGGCGGAAGAATTTGTGCCAAAGCGTGCGATGAAAATGGACAAAGAATGGGCGGAAGAGGAAGAAGAAGAGGGCGTCAACTTGGTGTTGAACACGAACACGCTGAAGAAGAAGCCGCCCCACCGCATGGTTGGCAAGAGACAAATGAAAAGAGCGGCGGCACCGACAGAAGCGGCGGCGGATGAAGCCGAAAAGGCGGCACGGGAGGAGCCACAAAGCTGCACAGTGCGCGTCCAAGTGGTAGGTGCAATGTCCAAAAGCATCAAAATGCCAATAATATGTGTCACCAATTCCATTTGCAAAAGTGCATTTGGCTTTATGTTAAACGGTCATTGCAAAACACGCAACAATTTGCGACTTTTAAAAACGCGAAAATCCCGGCGGATCGGCTTTATAAGTTTAGCAACTTTCTTAAAACGCTCAAATTCCCGTTAATCCGGCTTTGCGCTTATCCCTGCCGCTTTTCACAAGTGTTTTGGCTTCATCATTCCCTCCCGGCGTTCCCTGCTCCCTAATCCGCGTGTTTGCTCTGCTTTAGATGACTGTTGTCGCTACAAATTCGGAACCGTTCGCTTTCAAAAATCAAATCATCAAAATATTTCTTTGAATATGTCTCAAATGTAATAATGCCAGTTTTTGTGGGATTAATTAAATTGCTTTCGCGTGACTGGGCGCCCCGGGGGAGACGGTTGGGTGCCGAAGGCGTCACTCCGTCCTAATCAGCCAAATGGCAATGCAAATTTTGAGAACAACAAAAAAAATTGGAATGTCTAATCAGCCAAAAAGCACAACAAATTCGCACTGTTATTACGTGCTCAAGCCAAAAGTGTTTAAGCCGTCGGTTTTGCCTGGGGCAAAGGGATGGATGGAAATGGTGGCGGAAGAGATTAGATATTCGGGAATGTTGCAGAAGACGAATAGGGCGGCGGCAGTGGTAAACACAGAAAAGCATTTTGCCCATCTTCACATGCAATCCGTCTGTTGTGGCATTTTGTGGAGTGGGGGCACATGGGTGGGGGAAGATGAGGAGAGAGAGTGAGGGAAGGTGAGGAGAGGGGGTGAGGAGAGGGGATGGGGAAGGTGAGGAGAGGGAATGAGGGAGAGGGGGGGAGG
This sequence comes from Heterodera carotae, assembly GCA_024500135.1. Taxonomy (NCBI): domain Eukaryota; kingdom Metazoa; phylum Nematoda; class Chromadorea; order Rhabditida; family Heteroderidae; genus Heterodera; species Heterodera carotae. Next base: position 36,712 of record JAKKIK010000202.1, read on the forward strand.
AGGGGAGAGGACTTGGGGCAAGGGGAGGAGGGGGGACGGGGGAGAGGGACTGAAGCAAGGGGAAGAGGGGGGGGAGAGGGAATGAGGGAGGGTGAGGAGAGGGGGTGAGGAAGGGTGAGGAGAGGGGATGGGGAAGGTGAGGAGAGGAAATGAGGGAGGGTGAAAAGAGGGGGTGAGGAAGGGTGAGGAGAGGGGATGGGGAAGGTGAGGAGAGGGAATGGGGGAGGGTGAGGAGAGGGAATGATGAGGAGAGGGGGTGAGGGATGGTGAGGAGAGGGAGTGAGGGAGGATGAGGAGAGGGGGCGAGGGAGGGTGAGGAAAGGAGTGGAGTATGGGGGTTGAGGATACGGTATATTTCGTTCCAATTAATGAAATTTCTTGGAAATCCCATCCAGACACAAACACATACACAAAGTGATGCGAAAACCTCACTTTAAAAATAGCAACACTAAAAGTGTCCAAATTGGAATAAAATGTCGCCGTCATGGAAAATGACAGCGCCCCGGGGGCCACCGAACATTTTTGAGCTCCCAAATTTGGATGCCTTAAGGGTTGCCGTCCCGTCGTCACCTGTTAATTGTTTTTGTCGCCGTCCCGTGCAATGTTTTCCATTTTTGGCTACATTTTGTCGTTGACGTTTTTTATATAATGCCAACGAACCCTTCGGCGTCGACCAATCACCTTTCCTTCCTTTCCTTTCCTTTTTATTTTCCTTTTTTCTCCTTTCTTTTTCCATTTCCCTTTAATTTTTTTTCCTTTTCCTCTTCATTTCTTTTCTATATTTCGTTCCTTTCTTTTCTTCTTCCTTCTCTTTTGCTGTCATGTGCCATCATTCATTTTTTGCCCTTTCGCCGTTTCATTTGGCAACAAAATAATTTTTCCCGTTTTTTTTTGTTGCAATTTTCATTCGGTAAACAAACATTTAGAAATGGTGTGACAAAAATGATGAAATTGGCCGACACCCCATTTGACGGAAACAAATAAAAAATGCATTGATTCACCTCGTCATCGGTTGTCCCTTTTCGATACGGCGGACAGACGAAATGCGTCTTGTCCTTTGGTCGCTCGTTCCCGGCGGAAATACAAAAACAAAAAAAGAAAATCACACGTTTTTGTCCGGGGGCAGACAAACACAGCGAAAAAATGGAGGAAATTGGGAAACGTGAGGGACCGGGGAGGCGTAATGAAAAGAGTGGGTGTTATGGGAGAGTGGGGGGGGGCGTAGTGAAAAGAGTGGGTGTTATGGGAGAGTGGGGGGGGGGGAGGCGGGGGGGGGGGGGGGGGGGGGGAGGGGGGGGGGGGGGGGGGGGGGGGGGGGGGGGGGTGGTGGGGGGGGGGGGGGGGGGGGGGGGGGGGGGGGGGGGGGGTAGGACGCGTTGATACCCCTCTAATTTTGTAATGGGTTGGCGTGGCGCACTCAAAGCGGGACAGGCATAACATTCTTCACTGGGATGACTCACAAAACGGGACATTCTTCTCGCAAAGAGACCAATCATTTTTCAATTCCATTTTGAATAATAGTCGGATGGACAAAAAAAAGCGCGTAGACAGACGAAGGGGGGCACGGACGGACGGGGCACAATTGTGTTAAAGTCTAGACGGACGGACGGACGGACGGTGGCGGGACAATCGAAATTGCGTGGGCTGGCATAACGCCAAAATTGGGCTGAGTGTCGGCGCCGGCGGACGCCGACGGCGACTTTTGGCCCAATTCCGCCGCTTTTAGGGGTTATTTTAGGAAGTGTCTGCTGTCCTTGCCCAATGTTTGTTTGTTTTCGGTGTTTGTCTTGTCTGATGTTGAAATGACCTTGAGAAATTGATGTGACTCAACGACAAAAAATAAAAAGAAAAGGGCGAGGAAAGAAAGTTTGAAGGAGGAGGGAGAGAGGGGCCGAGAGATTATGGAAAGAGAGAGAGAGAGAGAGAGAGAGGGGTCGAGAGATGGTGTAAAGAGGGAGAGAGAGAGAGAGAGGGGCCGAGAGATGGTGGAAAGAGAGAGAGAGGGAGAGAGAGGGGCCAAGAGATGGTGTAAAGAGGGAGAGAGAGAGAGAGAGAGGGGCCGAGAGATGGTGGAAAGAGAGAGAGAGAGAGAGAGGGAGAGAGAGGGGCCAAGAGATGGTGTAAAGAGGGAGAGAGGGGAAGGATTAATCAAAAATGGGAGGGTAAGTGCCATTCCTGGTCTGACCAGATTAGTCAGATATTATCATTACATAAACGAGGGCATTTCTTCCATCTTTCAGTCGCTAAAGGTTTCTTTCAATTTATTTAACACCACAAATCACATTATTTTCTGATTTGTCAACTGTGGCCGATGACAAAAATTTTGGGGCTAAACTTTTTTGAATAAGCCATTTTCTACAATTTTCATATCATTAGCAATTCTCTAAATTACGTTTTATAATTAGCAAATAATTCTTTTTAATTTTTTTTTTGCATTAATGAGAAAAGAGCAAAAATTAGGGGCTAATTCAAAATTAAAATTCCCCTTTTTTTGCACTTTGTTTCCTTCGCTTTTTGTTTGTCAAATTATTTGTCTGTCTGTGCCGCCGGAGAATGGACAAAAAAAAATGTTTCTCGCCGTCCTTCAGCTTCCTTCCGCCGCCACCGCCACACGTGGCCACAAAAAAGCTGTCTGGGGCCAACAATATGTAAATAAAATAAGCACGCATTGCGATGCCCTCCCCACGGGGGCATTCATTTCTGCCTTCCTTCCTTCCTTCTGGGCCTATTCTTCCACCCCTCCGCCGGCCGAACTCCCATCCCCCCCCCTTATCATCATCCTCTTTTTTACTTCCTTCCTCCTCACTCTCTTTCTTTCTCTCTCTCTCTCTCTCTCGTTCTCTCTCGTACCCCCTTCTCTCTCTCTCTCCATTATCCCTCCAATTGAATGACGAATATGTGTCAAGTCTGTTGGTTTTTTTATCTCATCATTATCATTCACCCCCCCCCCCCGCCCCCGGCGGCGGCCCCCACTTTTTCACTTTATTTTTACCTTACAAATTAGCGCCGAATTCTTTCCCTTGCACCAAATGTTTATAAAGGCTTAGGATTATCGCTATTTTTCTCGTCAAATGCAATTTATGCGGCGGAAGCAATTGAAGGCAAAAGGGAAAAAAGACACAGACCCTCCGGGGAAAGAAGGTACGGTATAAAAGGAGTGCGGAAAACAATGCTTTGGGGGAGGGCAGGCGACAAAGGCAGAAATTAAATCCAAAAGTGGCCCAAAAAGTGGCAAATGCCGTCAATGTCTCAAAGAACAGCTGCTGCTTGCCACCTTTCTTTGTCTGTTTTTGCCCGAAAGAATAACAAAAAACAAACAATGGACAAAATAAATGCCCCAAGGGGAGGGAAACAATTATTGTAAATATTTGTAATTTATTATATGTACAATAATAATAATAATCATTTTGTACAACTCAACTCAAATGGATTCAAAGTTTTTTTCCCTCAAATTAGGGAGGGCTTAAAAGCTGTGAAAGCTAATTATAGCAATAAAAAAAATACAAAAATAAAACCACAATTATCTGATAAACGGCATAAATTGCGCATTTGCCAAAAAAGGAAACATCACCAGAGGCACTCAGCAGGACAAAATTGACTGCTTTTGGCTTCTTTTTTTTGATTATCCCCGAGGCTTGTGAAAAAAATTGGAAGCTATCGGAAGAAATTGCATTATAATGAAAGAGGCCCAATAAATACATCGGCGAATTTTGCAGATTATAAAAAGGAAAAGCCAAAGCAAAAAAAAAAAAATAGAACAAAGCCAAAAAAGGCATATGCTAATGCAAAAGAAAATATTAAAAATGAATGGAAGTAAAAACTAAAAATAAATTAAGCAGAAAAAGGCGCGTAAAAGCAAAACTTTGCAAAATGCAAAAGAAATGCCATAAATAGAAAAATTATTGAAATCGGTGAAAATAAATATTTGATGGCTAATTCTCATTTTTTTTTAATTTTCAGGTGAAAAAAGTGAAGGGCAAATGCGTGCGTTTGCACGGCGGCCAAAGCGCGTGCCAAAGTGCGGACTATTTGGACCCGGTGAATGAGGACTGTTTGTTCGCTTGAGGGGCGGGCGGACGTCAAGGCACACACACAGACGGACAGAATCCTCCAAATATTTTGAGACAACTTTGAAACGGATTTTTGACTCAATCGAATATTTCTCAAATCGTATCCCTGCCATCATTCTGCGTTGAATTCACCCGCCAAAATTTGAAAAATCCCAACAAAAAGTGCCGAATTTGACCATTTCCAAACAAAAAAGTTGGCAAAGATACGAAAGCATTCGCCGCGCTCTGTTGTCCCATTCTCTCTTCGACCAATCTTTCCATTTATATTCTAAGAAAACGTGTACCCGCCAAGTGATCAAATCAGAAGCATTGTTATTCTTCTTCCAAATGATAATCTTTTCTCCGTTCTCTTTTGTTTGTCTCGAAACTTTGGTTGCTCCCCGACATTTTTTCGGCTTTTTCTCCGAAATCTCTCCCCTCCGACATCTTTTCGGCTTTTTCTCCGAAATCTCTCTCCTCCGACATTTTTCGGCTTTTTCTCCGAAATTTTTCCCTCCCCCCAAGGGACGGGAAGCAACTACAGTTGAACTTTCTCAAACTGAGAACAAAAAGACCGTTTTCGTTTTACACATATTATGTTTACTGCGCGCTTCCCTCCAAAATTGCAGCGTTAACGGCGGACGGATCAGATGAATAATTAATCTGACGATATTTTACGAATTATATTTTCATTTTCAATGTCGTCTTTTATAATTGTTTCAATGTTTTTTATTGATCTCATTAAATTACACAATACATACAATTTAGACATTAGAGCAGTCATTTGACTGAGTGTATCAGATTCCGCGGCCACTTTGCAATTTGATATGCGGACAACCGGGCGATAACCGAAATGATTCGGTGTGGGGGGGGGGGGGGGGGGGGGGAGAGAAAAAAAGGGGAAAAGGGGGGAAGGGTTAGGGGGATGGGAAAGGGGGGGGGGAAAAGGGGGGGGGAAAAGGGGAGGGGAGAGGATAACGGGAGGAG
>JAKKIK010000203.1:0-41741 GCA_024500135.1 Heterodera carotae
ATTCTTGACGATAAAACGATACTAATTTGGGATGTAGATAATGAAAGGAAATGTAATTACATTTCACTAGGAATAAAGAAAGGAAAGGTTATGGGGAAAATTTGGCTGGCTGACGATGGTCAACTTGGACTAACCTTCGGGGATACCTCAGACATAGTGGACTGTGGTCTCAACATCACGGTCTCTGACCAAGGGTTTGGATCGATCATAATTCATACCAGGGTGGCACGCAGTCCAAGGAGTAGACAGTGGCCATCAAGCGACGGTGTGGTCACTTCCTCTCAATTAGCGTCCCAACTCACGTATTTAGACGCAGAGATAGCTGAAACAATGACATTTGCTTTTCATCAGTCCTTCCGGTCATTTTGCGAATTCTTTGAGGACAACAAGCGTTGGGCCGATTCTGCATTTTTCTCTAATCCAACTGACTTGGCACGCTCGATTTTTGCCAACTCGTTTTTGGTGGCAAAGAAAGCGGCAAGAACCTTTTTAAAAATATGGCCATGTGTCCCTCTCGATGAGAATGAATATGAATTCCGTCCAACAAAACTGAATGGCGAATGCTTTGAGTTTCTTCCGGTGACTATTAAGGCTGAAAGCAGAAACCGTTTAGCCTTCGTTGATCCAGCAACAATGATTGTTAGCCCATTCTCTAAGAAAGGTCCATGTGGCGAATTCAGAAGAATTGTCATTCAAATCAAGAATCAAACTCTCGAAGTTGATCAAATTGAAGGGAAAATCACTTCGGTGACACCGAACAAGCTCAAATCGCAGGAGCTCAAATCAGAACTAACAAATTTTATTCCACAAATTGAATCGCACGCGTTTCATCAACTTGTCTTGTTAAACCTAACAGACATAAAAGATCATGCTTTTGTTAGCAACATGGTAAGAGTTAGTCAGATGACTTACCAAATCAAGGAAGATGATTCGAAGATTGCTGCATCAATATCCCAGGAATGGGAAGAGGTCGAGAGTCACATGATTCAGGCAGTCGTCGGGGACTACAAAAAGATTTGGCTAGTAATCATCTCAGTGATTGTAATGATCCTAGCGGCAGACTTTGGCCTCAGATTTGCAGTCAATTTGGGAGAAATATATGCTGGTAATGGTCGCTTAGGCAAGATATTATTTGGCCCAGCGGCAGAGAATACAGGGAAAAGATTATTAGAAATCAGAAATGTGCAGAGTCAGAGCTTTGAAATGGATGAGATCCATAAGGATCCAATTCATGAAACAGCCTGGCCCCCACGAATCAGAGCGACAGGGAATGTGCTTATAAAATCCTTCAGAAAATCAAAAAATAAAAATCAGACCAAACTCAGTCTTGCCGAAGCACAACGAATTAACTTGTTACTGACATGTCATTTCATATTTCATTTTCACTTATTTTCCCATTTCATTGTACCGCCCCCTTCCGCCGACAATTGATGATCTTATCACTTTTAACATGTATTTAAATGATTGTAAATGTGTTGAAGGGGTTCAATCTCCCTGGGAATAAACTGATGTTGACTAATCCTTTATCCGGTCAGAGTTGGGAAGGGAACCTCGGGGACTGATCAACCCTGGGACCCACCCCTTGGGATGACAAAGGTCTGGATACCCCTGATGGAAGCCCGCCCGGTCCTTAGTCAGACACGACCCTGTGTACGGATCTAACTATATAATCAATGTTAGGCTTCTTCTTTTTTGGACTCACACGCAACTCGCCATTGCATCCGTTAAAATGTTGAATGTGTTCGGCTCATCGCGGTAACACAAATCGAGCGCCTGCAGCGGCTTCGGGTGGGGCAGCATGGCCAAAATGTCCAATTGGTCCAACGGTTCGTTCATCTGTTCCATGGCCAACAGCAATGCGAATAAATATTTGGCCTTCACTCGCATCGGATTAGCATCAAAAACGCTGTCGCTTTGGTCCAAAAGGTCCGCGCATGAGCCGAACATTTGCAACAGAAAGGGCTTTCGGTGCAACACGTAGAACTGCTTGCAAACGAATTCTACCACCTAAGAGTTGAAAAATGTATGCTTTTCAGGTCAGTCAGAGCCGAGTGGTGGACATGGGTAAAAACGTGGGGAAGGGGGGTTGAAAGAAATGGGGGGAGGGAGGCTGGATGAAAAAAACGGGGGGGGGGGAGAGGGGGGAGCTGGATGAAAAAAACGAGGGGGGTGGAGGCTGGGTGAAAGAAAACGGAGGAAAGGGGCGGGGGGGGGGGGGGGGGGGGATCGGACTGGGTAGTTTCGGCGCCGCCGTTTCGGCGCCAGCCCAAGTTTTTGGAACATAATTTTTTTTCTTAGTTAAACAAATTCTACAAATTTGTTATCATTCGAAAGATCATCGTGTTTAGAAGCAATGATTCAGCAAAAGCTAAACTGTAAACCTATTCAAAAATAAGATATAAAATAAAATTCATGAAAACTTGAGTTTTTCGCATTTGGGAATTTATCTCTTTTAAAAAAATTATTCAATTACTTAACTTTTGCTTAATCATTGCTTCTAAAACGATGATCTTTCGAAGAAAGATACAAAATTATAGAATTTGGTTAACTAAGAAAAAAGTTATGTTCCAAAAACTTGGGCTGGCGCCGAAACGACCCCGACTCGGTGGAGATACCCGGCCCAAATCTTTCCCTGATTGGGTGGGGGTTGCTGTGAATGGACATGGATGGAGGGGGATGAATGTGTCAAAATGGATGTTTTGGGGCAGGGATCAGCGACCTGAGTGAAGAGTCTGTTGGGTTGTCGTTGACTGTAGCAGCGAAGAATGGTGGGCATAATTAGTGAAAATCCCTGCGAGGCGAACAATGAGTTGAAGTGAATGCTCATGCCAAGATAAGCGGCCATGCATCGACGAAGGATCAGAATATCCTCACAATGAATGATCTGATGAGGGGGCGGAGGGCAACGATCAGTTTGTTAAACTCTTTCAATTTGAGTCGCCCCTTTCCCACCATAATGCCGTTGATGACGTTGATGAACAGATGCAAATCGCCGAACATGAACGCGTTCTCCATCTTCTCGAACATGTTGGCGATCAGCTTACTCCAGGCAAACTTGTGCAGGGCGTCCATCGTCTGCAACTCATCGCCGTACATGCCTTGGTACATGCCGAAGCACGTCTCCACCGCGCGGCGTGGGAACGACGGCAAATGCGTGAATTCGTCGTGGAGAAAGAAAATGCGCTGAGGGATCACCGCGTCGGGTGAGTGCCGTAGGGCATTATGTGTCAGTAGCACTTTGCCAGTCTCGATCAGTTTCTGCTGCAATGCGTGCTCTCGAATGCGTTGCTGCGCTTTTTGGGTGTCCAAACGGACCAATTGCAATTGGGGGTAAAAGGAGCGGTGAAAAAAATAGAAATCCCTGCAAACATTGGCAATAAAAGGTAAAGCATTGTTTGTGAACAGTACCGGACATAAGCATTTGGGTTGTGCAGCACAAATGTCTTCGGGTCGTAAAGGAAGTGACGGTCAGCCTCTTCCGCGCAAATGCCGTAAAACTCAATGGAGTCGGCAAGCAAATGCTCGAATTGAGTGTCTTCCAAAACCGGAAATTGTGTCGGGATGCCGCCCTGCTGAGAGTCTGGGCCATGCACAATCACCTAAAAGCAAAACTTTTGCAGGGAATGGGAATTTACCATAGGATGGAATGGTACCATGTCAAGTGTAGCATGGAATGGCATCATGCCAGGTGGCAACTTTACATAGAATAATGGCACCGGTACCAAGGGGTGACACCATCTCAACGTTAGCATGGATGGCACCATGTCAACTTTAGTATAGAATAATGGCACCGGTACCAAGGGGTGACACCATCTCAACGTTAGCATGGATGGCACCATGTCAACGTTAGCATGGAATCGCCCATGTCAATAGCATGGAATGGTAGGTATCATGTCAACTATAGCATGTAATGGCACTATTTTGCCGCCCTCCCTCGCCTGCCCACCGACTAACTTTCTTTGCACTTGGTACGTTGGCGGTCACCATGATTGCCTGGTCGCACTGCTCTTTCTTCAACGTCTGTTTCAGGTCCTTGAAGTACAATCCATGCACGAACGGAACCACCAACCAACACAAACTCATTGCCAATGCCAACGATCGGTCACTGCCTTCGCCGGGAGTGCGTACATAAAACATTGCCAAGCCAAACAGAGCGTTTAAAAGTGTGTGCGCAGTTTGGGATGGCAGAGGACGGAACGAAAGCACCAAACGTCGCATAAGTGCCAGCAGATACTCCTTGAATTTGATGAAGTGAAATGAAAAGAAGTCCAACGGAAAAAAAGTTTCATGACGGTTTCGTACCTGTTTTGAACGGTTAGTGAATTTTTCAAAAAAGTGCCGAAGAAAAAGTGCCGTGTCCTCCACAAGGCAACTCCAAATCACGCGGCGACATGTCTCACCAACTGTTAAGAGTTTGGTACAATGTTCAAATGTTTTACCCTATGAATTTAACCAGAAACTCCGCTCCCGCCCACTTGGGCATCGTCAAGCATTTCAACAATTGTTGGCACCACACTGAGAATCGCGGAAGGGAACAACGGCTGCGCAACAGGCACAACTTGGCGTGCCTGGTGTACGGACTCGAGCAGTACGGGATCATCGACTTGGGCATTGTCCGCAGCAGTCAATTGATGTTGGAACAATGCCGGCTCATAGGCCACCTGCATTTAAATTAATCACTTATAATTTAAATGCCTTTCCCCCAGTCGACCTGTTGCACAACCGCAGTTGCACGAAGGGAGAACTGTTCGCGCAACTCGCGCTGGCGCTCCTCCGCCCGGCGGATGGCCTTGCGGACCATTTCCTGTTTCTGTTTGCGACGGGTGCGCGTCATTGTCATGATGGTTTGGCTGGTCGACTGTTCCTCCTCCTTCAGCGACAACTCTTCCACTTTGGTCTTCACGGGTGGCATCCATGGCGGGTCAACCACGGGAAGTTGGCTGAGACCAATTGACGGCGAAGGCAGCGTAAAGTCAATGCTCGGCGGCGGAATCTGAATAAATGACAAACATTTTGGGATTTAAAATAAATGGACAAAAAAAAGTGGGGAAATTGCCTTGAAAATAAGTTGAGAGCCGTCCTCCATCTTCAGCCAAACATGGAAGCGCTGTCGCCATAAGACAAAAAAGCGGAGGACGGCCGAAGTGCGAACGGAAGGGTCGGCGGATGCCAATTCGGCGGAAATCAAATTGGTGCAGTCCTGGGGACATTTGACGGCACAGCAAAGGAACAATGCGGCTGCACAATAAATGCCATTTGGAAAAAAAACATTTTATGCCAACAATTCACCGGCAGTTGCAACCAAATCAGCGTCATCCGATGCGATTAGCAAAGTCCACGCAATTCGGACGCAAGGGATCAGCTGATCAGTCTTTAAGACAACGATGCCTTTCAGAAGTGCCGAAAGCGGAGCGTGGACGAGACCGAGAAGTTGAGCACGCAAAAAGCTGACAATTTGAGGCGGACGAGGCAGACGCAGCTCAGCAGAACGCACCGACTGATCAGTCTCCTGCGCCGAGTGATCAGAGTCAAAGTAATTCGCGGATTAAATGATGAAAAGCCACTATATTTAAATAATCAACATTTTAAATCCACCTCAGCCTTTTTTAAGCGATTTTCTTCAATTTCGCTCAGCTTCTCAATGATCAGTCCGCGCAATGCCAATGGCATCCTATCAACCCCGCTTTGACGCACATTAGCACTTTCACGACGAGGCGGGTTCGATGAATGGCGTTTCTGATGTATTTTTGTAAGAATAAATTAGTTTTGGTCGCTCCCACTTTTGCTTCTCTCTGCTGATTGTTTTGCCATCTTTCAATGAATTGTTGGCGCCTGTCCAATCGGCCGTCGGCTGTCGCATGACCACAAATGACCATCAGTGCCTCAAACAAATGCTGACATTGTCTGAAGCAACAATGACAGAAACATTTTTTTTTGGTTTCCTACAAAACAACCACCTGCAAATTCTCTCAAAACACCATTTTGTGCAAAACTGTTCATGGGAGCAGTCAAAGTCAATTTTTTGCACAAATTGGAGCAAAGTGTTCAGCCATGGCATATTCTTGCACATTTCCTCCTCGTCCTCCTCGGCGGCAGCGTCCGCCAACTGTTGAAATTGCTGCTGCGGTTGTTGAAGTATTGCAGTGGTTGCTGTGTTTGTACTGCTCGAGGCGGCCGGCGACTGTTGCTGCTGTTGCGATTGCTGCGCGACTCGGAGACGACCACCGCCGCCGCCGATATTAGCTGTCAAGAAAAGGGGGAAGGGAATGAGTGATAATTCAACACAAATGACAACCAAAAGCATCACAACAACACATTAAGCATGCACAACATTGATTAGCAGCAGCAATTTTCACCAAACAAATACAAAACGGTGCACTGCTTGGATGGGATGGGACAAGCAAAACCTTTGCGGGCAATGCTCAGCATGAAAACGGGCGACCGCGGCTTCTCCAAGGGCGACGAGTGCGGCTGCTGGCGTTGTGTGCTCGGTCCAACAGCCGCATTTGGCTGCAATTGCTGCTTCTGCTGGACAGGAGTAGTTGTGCTAATGCTGTTCAGCAGCAGTTCAACGGTCGCTTCGTCGTCCGATTGTGTCGCCGACGTTCGGCCCAGTCGCATGGAATGTCGCCAATTGGGTTGTCGCGAAACGCGGCTTTTGAATGAGGCAGTCCGACGGCGCCGTTCCACGAAGGACACCACACGGCCACCGGAAGAAACAATTGAGTCCAAACATGCACTGCCTGCTGCTGCTGCTGTTGGTGTCTCATCAGTGGTAAAACGTCGCGCAACAGGTGGCACTTTTGGGAGAGAAAAACAAATTGGAGGTCTGGGAAAAGGTCCGAAAAAAGGAATATGTCAGGGAATATTTGTGGGTTTTGAAGCATCAAGGAAAATAACGGGTTGATATTTAATTAAAAAAAAAAGAATTGATAGCCCCTATAAAAGAATGACGAACAATCCTCGTCAAGTTGATGACCAAGGTTTGTAAACAATCCTACACAAAGAAAGCACCGACAAAAGGGCGGTAAATGGCAAAAATGTAAGGGAAAGGCATAGGCAAAGCAAAAGCGAACAAAAGCAATTCATTTTGCTGATTGATCAGTGATCAGTCAATGACCACAAACCATTTTCAGTCTGTTGCTGTTCTCTGCCAATTTGCTGCTGTTGTTCACCCAATTCGTGCTCCGTTGGCATTTGATTAGGTTGGCCTCGCGAGGGTTTGCGAAGCCTAAAAAATTTGCACCAAATTAAAATTTCCAAATGTTTGTTGGTCAACCGAAGTGATTCTCGTTTTTTCGTTGATCCGATTGTGTCCACAGATTGTTGTTGTAATGCGCTGGAGGATGGCGGAGGCGTCTGAACGGCACCGCCCGAGGGGGAACTTCGCTTCAAAAGGCGTTGCCGCCCCTGGGCAAGCCGACGGACTGAAAATGGAGGACATTGGCAAAGAGAATGAATAATGGCCTATGGCAATCCAATTTAAAATTAATATTATTCTTATTTAGGAAATAATAGTAATGGAAGCACAACAAAACTGTGACAACGGCAAAGTTGAGACCGGCACAGTTTTTCGTTTTTTTCGCTTTTTTCGAACAAAAAAAAACATTCCGTCCGTCGGTCTTTACTGCTGTAAAGGAAAGCATTGACAGAAGATAGGGGCAAATGTGTTAAAGAAATAAAAGAAGAAAAAGAAGGAAAGGAAAGGGAAAAGCGCACAAAAATTGAAAAAGGAAGCAAAGCTAAACGAATGGCTAACAACGAACACTGTTCTGCGGGTCCTCCGCCTGATGCTTTTCGCAGCTCGCGAGTCGTTGCCGACGGAGCGCTTCGGGTCGACTTAAGGCAAAACGCCACGGAATGCGTTTCCGCAGGCACCAGCGGTTTCCGGTCGGCGTCGGCATTGCCTTCGAGGAGCTGTGCCGTGGTTTCTGCGTCGTCGTCGTCGTCATCCTCCGCCTGAGTCAGCGAAACATTGGCGAACTGATAACGGCGGTCTACACGCGAAAATAAACGCGTTCGGGAAGCAAAACGGCGGAGAGTCGAGGACAGGGACGAGCCGGAAGGGGCCGGCGGCACTGGTGAGGAGTTGGCCGTATACGGTAGGTCTAATTTGGTGATTGCAATGAATGGGGTGAAACGGAATATGAAAGTAACACAAACGGACGGAGCAATAGGGGGAAAATGGGGGGGGGGGACAAAAGCAATCAATTCAAAGAAGAGACAAATAAGCAATGAATGGGTAAGCAAAATTGGAAACAAAATAAACTAAGGCAGGGAGAGATTAGCAGCAGAATGACCTTCAAGCGCGGTTAACAAAAAGGCTGCGCTCAGTTGGCTGACCCAACTAAGCGACGGCGCTCAAATGTCTGTTCCATTATTCCATTTTGGTTTTTGATACCAACTTTACATATACAACTGACCTTTTCCCTTTTCAACGTGACCACCGCCAACGGATTGTGCCATTTCAGTCTCCACCAAATCGTGTGACCCCCGAGGCGAATTTTCCTCATCCGCTGTTGAATAACTGACCCGTCTTTCTGCTAAACAAATAAATGCAATGCTTTTACTGGCTCCAAAATGATGCCATCATCTGACTCGGGTGAAGTTCGTTGATGGAATGCATTGACCCACTGCCCAATGGTTGTTGTTGGCCCAACTGTTGCGATTGCGCGTTGAAAGTGTTGGAAAGGATGGACCAGCGCCGTTGGGACTGAATGTAACTATAATGTTACCCTATCTCCAAGAATAAAGCCCCTCCCGCCCCCTCGCCAAATATAGAGCACCTCCCTCCCCTTTTGAGAGGATCGAACAATAGCTCCCAAAAATATAGCCCCCCCCCCTTTAAAAGGGCCCCAAAATAGAGCCCCGGGGTAGCTTGATTTGGAGAAGCATGGCAACCAATATTGGTCACCTGCAATCGTTCCCAGCCGCTGCTGTTCGCGGCATTTGCGTTTTTCTGTTTCTGCGAATGGACCGCGCGAGGAATGCTTTGGAAAGTTTCGCGCAGGAAGGCGGTTATGTGCTGGAGCAGTGCACATACAATCAGTTGCAGAACTACCGGCACGGAATCGCCCGTCCCGCGCGGGTCGTTGACATTGCCATCATCTAAAAAGTCCTCCAACTCGTCCTGTAGCCGTAACTGTCGCTGCTCCGCCATTGTTGGCGCTTGCTTAGCGCGTTTCTTCGTTTCCTCCGCCTCGTCGTCCAATTGCTTTTGCAATCGCAAGCCCAACTGCACGCCCCAAGCATAAAAGGCGCGTCCGCAGGCACGCTGGAGCAGTGCGGTACGACGCGAGGCGCCACCGCCGCCACCAACGCCGACGCGTAACGACGACTGAGGGTTGGTGGATGGCGTTGGTGGCACGGTGGGACAAGTGCCGACACTGCCACCGCAAAACGAGCGAAGTTGGCCAGAAAAAAACATTCCACTGAAACAGAGAGAAAACGATAATAGGTAATCATGGTTTTTTGAAATGAATAAAAGCGGCGAGGCCCTGCGACGACTCAGTCCCACAAAAACAAAGGGCGAGGCCCTGCGACGACTCAGTCCCACAAAAACAAAGGGCGAGCCCCTGCGACAACTCAGTCCCACAAAAACAAACGGCGAGGCCCTGCGACGACTCAGTCCCACAAAAACAAACGGCGAGGCCCTGCGACGACTCAGTCCCACAAAAACAAAGGGCGCCACCTGCGAATCCAATCGGGCCAATCCGCCCGATTGCATCGGTGCACAAAATGTGCACATTCCACAAGGAGCACTGCTCGGGACAGCACAGGCGAGCGCAGCTCGGGAATGGCTGCAACAAGCGGAGGGTCGGGAAAAGTGCCGGGCCGACTGTTTTCCAACAGAAAAGCAAAGCGCGCTGCACCGGCGCGCACTTCTTTTACCTAAAACAAACCAAATTTTAAAATTCGAAGTTATAAAGTAAAATTCAACAAAAGCAGACTATCTCTGTAAAATTGGGTATACCGTATTTCCTCTAATTGAAGACCCGGGTCTTCTATTTTTCAATCCTCGTCTAGGGGAGTCTTCAATTGGAGGGGGGTCTTCAAATAGAGGAAATACGGTATATTGTTTGCATATTTTGCCTGTAATATTTTGCCTGTATAAGACGCTGAGGAGGCAGAAACTTCGGCACAGTTTGTTGCTGACGTGCCATTTCCAGCGGATCATCTCCCCCTGCCGCTGTTCCGCCAGCGACCTTTAGCCCTATGGCCCCTCTGCCAGCGCTTCTTCCGCTGCCGCCGCACTCGCCAATCGCTTCGTTGCGCTTTATAAGCGTCTTCTCTGCTGGCCTCAAGCGGCCACCGCCCGCGCCACCGACGGCATCGGCCGAAATTCCTCCCAACGAACCGCCCTCAAAGTCATCGCCGCCTAATTGCTGTTGGTCGTCGGCGGCGTTGGAGGAGCCGCCGTCGTCCTCCTCAGAGTTTGTTGGCTCCGTTGAACCGCCACCGGCTCGACCCTGAGACGATATAGTATAATAATAATAATAATAATAATTAAAATAATAATTAAATTAAAGTGTCAATCCACCATTCAACACCGACCTTCAATAGACTTAGCGCAAATTGAAGCCGTCCGCTGCCTCCGCCGGCCCTTCCGGCGCTTTGGTGGGTTTTGGTCCTTTTACTGCCGACGGCATTTCCGGTCGTCTGCTGCTGGGGACTTCCAATGGAATCGTCGACGGATATAGACAACATCAGCTGAGGCGGTGGCGTTGACTGTGTGGACCCGGACCCTCCCCCTTGGGGCACTCCGCTGTCGCTGTCCCCTCCCCCGGCGGCCAAGTCGGAAGTCGTCGTCGACTGCATGCGTCGAAACAAACCGCGCCTCAGGGAAGCAGCCGCGCCATCGCGCGGCGGTGGAGCGGCGGAAGCATTAGGAGAGCCGATAAGGGCGGATGAAGATTTGGACTGAAGCATACCGCCACTTCCTCTCAAGTTAAGGCCGGCACCGCCACTTCCACTCATTGACTTTCGCCCCAATTCACTGACATCAACTTTCCCTGCAAGTGTTTTTGCAGAAAGAGCACTGAGAGCACATCGCCGCAAGGGATTTCCGTGGCGCTCAAAAGCAAAGGCCAGCAAAATACGGATATCCTGTAAAGAGATGAAGCAAATGCAATATCCTCTGCTGACGATAGAACCTGTGCATAGCTCATGTTTTCGGGTTGGCCGAGTTCATGGGCATTTGAGGCCATTTTGTCAAGCAACGGGCCCAGCAGGATGCCCATCAGAACACCTTCGATGCCACTCTGTGCCTGATTAAAGTTGTTCTTGTAGCTGGGCATTCGCGCGACGGCCGACTCGGATGAGACGCGTCGACCGCCGCCGGAAGAGGACGTTCGACGGAAGGAACCATTCAGTCCCGCGCCGTCCTCGCGTTGGCTGGGCAAACGATTGCAAGAAGAGGCAGCGAAACGATCAAATGCCAAATTGCATTGACAGAAAACCATCAGTGAGTGCAACGCGTCCACAAGCTGTACACATGGCGTTTGGGCAACTTTGTCACACAACAGCACACAAAAAGTCTTCGCACTTTTGGAAAAATTTGTCAAAATTCAGTTAAAGGCTAACAAACTTTGTCCGGTGCATTTGTGCGATCAAATTACGCACTTTTACGCGCAGAAACTCGGCTTGCGGCGTGTTAACACCGTCGTTGCACCCGTTAGGACAACCAAGCTGGAGGCAAATGCGATGGATGATGTGCAACAGTTGGGGAAACAGTTCGGCATGGTCAGTGCCCGGCATGTTCAGCAAAGTGTCACAACAATTCAGCACCGCCTGTGCATGGACGCCGTTTCAGTCCCATCCATTGGGTGTCGTCCCCCCAACCTCAGAAACACGCACAACACAGCAGCGTTCCATCAAAGTCCCCAGCACTTTGAGCACCACCGCCAACGAAAGGTGTCCATTGTGTTCAATGAAACTGGAGGCGCCAATTGCTTCCGCAAAGAATTGCGAGTTTTGGCGTTTTGTCGTTGTTTTTTCTGGAACAATTTGCTCGCGACGACGCCGCTGATGCACCGTTGGACTGTTACAAGACGAAGCAAATCCCTGCAGCAACTCCGCCAAGCGAGGGAATGAAGCGGGCACGCTGTTGGCACGTTCCACGCGGCGTGGGCAGCAAATGCTCGGACGCGATATCTTTAAGCATTTTTGCATGCAATTCTTCCTTTTTTTTTGTTTGCCATTGTTTTACCCTTTTCGACGTGGCCCATGGCGAAGTCGCCCCGCCGGGCATTGCGCTTAGACTGACGCGGCGTCGTCTGTCCGTTCGTTGTGCGTCCATTCGCAGGGAGTGCCCCCCGGGCTGCTTCTGCTGCTTGCCCTCACTTCTGCTCCTTTGCTGCAACTGCGCGTCCTCTCCCTCAAATGCCACCGCTCCTTTGGCACTTCGTCCTACTGCTGTTGGCACGGCTTCGTCAACTCTTTGTCCCTCATGCGACGCGTCCTCCGATGGCATTTTGTCCGACAGTTTTGGACCGAATATTGTGCCATTGTATTGTTGAAGGTCAGCCCATGTGAGATAGCCCTTCTAAAAACCGAAAGCCATCGAATGATAGCAAAAGACGATCAATTCTCAAGTTTTCAGTTAGAACGGTAATTTATAAAAAGGTTCGGCCCATTTTTGAAAATGTGCTCACAGTGTCAATATTGGCCGCCTCATTTTTGGACGTTTTTCGAGTTGGAATTGCTGCCGAGTCTGAATTGAATCGCGCCCTAAATATGCCCTCGTGGGTGCATCGGTGCTGTCTCATTGCGACCAGACGGCTCAGAAGGTATTGCACAGCCCAAAAAGTGCCTGTTTTAACAAATAGTCATTTCCAAACTTTTAATAAATTTGCTTAATCAACATTATTATTGTATTTTTGCTGCTTTTTACCCTCCTCCGCCCAATTTCTGATCAACAGACAGCGCAGCACCGCCACGTCCAAATAGTTAGCCTCGTGCGGATCCACGCAAATGCCCAGCGGAGAGTCCGGCGACGACTGTCGCTCGCTTTCGCCCGAGTCAGCGCGATGGCCCAGCAAAATCATCGGCACTTGAGAAGGTGCAGGCGGCGGAAGCGTTTGCTGGCGGCATGAAGCCGAAAATGGCGGGGAACGCGAGATGACCGTCTGTTGACTGCACAAAGAAGACGAGGAATCATCGCCCGAAGCAAGACAAACCTTTTAATTGCAGTGATTAAATTGATCGTTTGGGCGGTTAAAATGCCATTGAGTGGGAGTGATAAGCTTTTTAAGAGAAGCGGCTTAATTAGCTCAGTGGAAGAGCCGTTCACGGACTGGATAAAAGTCGTGGGTTCAATTCCCACAGCCAGGATTTACCATTTGCCGATTCTTACTTCATTTGCACATGAACAAAAGTTGACACTGACCAAAGTTTTAGGAATGGCTCGCGCACCTCCACTGACTGTCGTCGATTGTTCCGACACGGACCCCGCCGTCCCCCCGCTGTCCCCCTTTTCCGCAGGGAGTGACTCCGTGTCCGTGTAATCGTTGCAAATGTCGTTAAGTCGGACCAACGGTGCTCCTTCGCCGACCGTTTCGCCATTTCCTCCATTTAAACTGGGATCAAATGCGGCGGAAAATCCGTCACCTTCCTCTGAAGCTGACGCTTCGCTCTCGCGGAACATTGCCGAAAATATAAGGAAAGAAATGGATGAAATGACTTTTTGACTGCCCCTAATTATGTGGTTTTTTCGAAACGAATTAATTATTAATGCTAAACTATTTAGATCACTCTAACAAATAAGTGATTACTTCAATTGCGCGTATTCCGGAACAGCCTTCGTCTCCCGTCGATGGGAGCAAATCTGGCGATATGGGCTCATCGTGCCGGTGCCGTTGTCCTTCTTCGAACGTTATTACTGCCTTATCTCCTCCACCAAATCCTTCTCCCGCTGTGTGAGATTTGGACAACAATTTTGGTTGTTGCTGTGACTCGCGCGAATGCTCCGCCGTTTTGTAGTCACTGACTGAACGGACAATCGCCGGAGGGGGACAACTGCTGCTGGCCGATCTCCGCCGGTTAGCCTCCAGCTGCAACTCTTTGAGTACTTTTACGTCCGTTCGCGGAGGTTTTGGAGGCGGAACCAGCTGAGCTGTGCCCAACGGCGTTGACATTGAAAGTGCCACCGAAGTAGCCGGCGGAAGTTGGGACGGACGACGGGCAGAGACGCCGCCGGAAACGGAAGAATGAGACGCGGAGGCAATGTTTTCTCCGATGTAAATGCCGCCCTGTTCGGCAGCAGTGCTGAATCCCCGTATTCAATTCGGATCAATCAGAACGGCATCCCGTATTCAATTCGGATCAATCAGAACGGCATTCCGAATTCAATTTGGATCAATCAAAATGGCATTAAAATTGATTCGCTTCTCACTTCTGTGCTCGTTTTGCCCACGGCGTTGCATTGTTCAGCTGTGGAAATTGGTTTCGCCGCTGTTTGACCGGTGCACAAAAGCACAGCAATTCGGGCAGCCGATTTTGCCAAAGGCACTGCCACAGGCTAAATCCGCTTTCCAGCCGAAAATGCCCTTTGATCTCTTCCTCGTTGACGATGCCGAACAGCGGGGCCAAAAGGTAAACGAACAGTTGCATGGATGCGACGGAATAGGTCAGTTGACGCACACTCGGCATTGTGCCGCTACACGCACTTTCATTTGTCAAACTGATCAAGAAGGGGTTGGTTAAGTGCCATTTATCAGACTGATCAGGAAGGGGTTAATTTGATGTCAATATCAGACTAATCAGGAAATTGATTTTCGCATATCCACTGATCAGAAAGGGGTTGGTTGAGTGTCACTTATCAAATGATCGGCAAGGGGTTAGTTGGGTGTCACTTATCAGATTGATCAAAAAGGGATGGGTTGGTCATCGACCGATGCCGATGTATTTAATGAATTTTCTAGGGTTGTACCCCGACCATCGTGGACAGGAATGTCTGGGAAGAAAGTCCACGACAAAATTTTCGGCGATGAAGAATTCTAAAACCTCAGTATTCGCCAAGCAGTGTCAGGGTGCCACCCTAATTTTTTGCATTTTGCATTCACATATTTTCGTTGCATTCCGCCGCAGCGTCAATGAGTAACCAGTGAAGGATGTACAGCGATTTGACCAGCGAGCCGCTCATTGGCACATTTGGATCCTCCGCACATCGTTCAGTCAAAAGTGCGGCACAACACTGAAGCGGAAAAAAAAAGAAAAAAATCGTTGTAAAATGAATTGACGCGACACCTGCACAACGTGAGGGAATGCCGCCCTGACGACGCTCCAACGCGAAATGGACCCAATGGCATCCGAAAGGCTTGGACTGATGCCGTGCAAAATGTTCTGGACGATCACCCGCTCGAACGTCTACGGAACAGAGAGAGAGAGACGATTTCCAGGATAAAAACCAAAATTTGATTACCATGCACGAGGCTTCTTGCAATTTGCTTACTCGTGCGCCGAGGAAGGGGCTTAATGTATGGAAATGATGAATGATTGGTTAAGTGCAATGTGTTCAATGGCGCACTCACTGAGTTTGACGCCATAAAAAAGATTGAATTGCCAACGGAATTGGCTCACTTTCCGCGTCTTCTTCAGCAGCACCTCTTAACAAAATGCAATATCTTGTGATCCATGATTAAATGTAATAATAAGTATTATTGTATTGTTTTATTTAGAGATCGGACTGAAATGTTCGATCGGTGTTTTTCCAATAATATCGAAAAAATATCATATCCATTTGATTTCTAGTTTTATGTTAATAAGTACCCTCTGGAGGAGCTGAACGACTCTCCGGTGACAATGGCACTCAAAGGCATCATAAGAAGTTGGACAGTGCCGTGGCTTTGGTGCTGCAAATAGCGGACGTGCATTTTGATCGATGTTAATGGTTGATTTCAAGAAGCTGATCAGACGATGGAGATTAGATTAAATTGAGCCCGGTGAGTGAGGCCCTTTGTCCTATTTGTCGATTAATTTAGAACATGAGGATAGATAGATCACTGATTTTCAATTTTTACGATATGAGACAATTAAAACATTTTGATTTATTCTTTAAAAAAATTCAGATTAAAAATCGCTAAGTATGGACTAACAAAATCAAATTAAAAAAGGAGATTGTGACGGATGAAGCTTGACTGAAGGTTGCCGTTATTGTTGCGCAGATTTGCAAAAAGGGATGAATGTGCCCTTTGGTGTGCCGTCAATTAAAGGCCAATTATGCCGTTCCTTTCTCTGCTGCTGAGGTGCAACGGCTTCCCACTTTCTTTAATTAGCCGCATTTTGCCAAAGTTATCGTCGGGAAAACGGGAGATGAGTAAGCTTAGGGCGAAGATAGGAGAGAAAGTGGGAGAGAAAGAGGAGAGAGAGGGGAAAGAGGGTAGATGGAAGAGACAGAAAGAGAGAGAGAAAGGAGAAGCACCGGCGGGAGGGTTGAAAAATGACGAAGAAATTCGGAAGGCCACGATAGAGCTTTTGTGGGAGAAATGCACAGCCCAACCACACACTTTTGTTTGTTTGGAATTTTGCACGAAAGCATAAAATTGGAAAGCTGCCTTATTGTGAAAGAAGTTGGAGCAGAGGCAGAGGATACGGGACGGGGGGAGGGCACTGAGACGAACGGACGAGGACGGCACTGACTGAGAAACGGCACAAGGGAAATCCGCTTCGTGCCCTTCTCGCCCTGCCCCCCTCCCCCCCCCCCCCCCCCCGCCGCAGCAATTTCCGAATAATTGCCAACACTCGCCATCCAAACTTCCATTTTTACCGCATTTTAAAAGATTCGTTTCGAACAATGAAAAGAAAAAACAAACAATTCGTGCTTGGCTGCTTATGTGGTTATAAAAGAAAAGCAAAAAGAGCCAACAAAAAAATAAATATTGAGGAAAAAAGAGAAAAAAAAGTCAAATTTATTTTAACGAAATGCTGGCAGATAAAAGAGATAAATGCCAAAAAAGCCAAATACACTAAAGAAAACGTTTAAGGTCAACTGGCCGATGGACTCAACAACAAATGGCCAATCGTAAAAGTTTGTTTGCTTTATCTTTTTTTTTTGCCAGTCAATTTGTATAATATTGTTAAAATTCGAAGGCTCAACTTGTTTATTGCTATGATTAAGAGAGAATTTAAGCGATTAATCAACTCACAAAAGAAGTTTCGATTAAAATAACTTTACCAAAAATTATGATTTTGTTAATTTTACTTTCTAACTTTGTTGCTATTTCCTTCTCATTTAGTTTTCTGCTTAATCATAGCTTAACAATTCGTAGAAATGACCGACTAGCAAAAAATTCCATTGGCCAGCAGTTAAACGAAAATGCCAAAGAAAAATGGGAAGAGTCTGTGAAGTTTCGAGACCCAAACCTTATGAGTGAGTATAAAAAGTGAAAAAATGACTAATAAAATTTATGGCCCAAACAAATTCCTCTTGCAATTATTGAACGTTCTGCCCAACTTTAAGCAATGGTGCCATTTTTTAGAATGTTTCTTTTTACATTTTCTTGAAACTAATTGCGAATGCTTTTCCCCTGGGGCCCGTCACTTTGTCCAAAACAAATGCCCTCATCTAAACATATCCTCGAATATATTATGTATATCGCCTCAATTCTCCTGTAGTAAAAACTGTTTCAGATTTAACTGATTGGCCGAGAGAAATACCAAAGAAAAGCTTCGAATAGCTAAGCTAACTTCAAGAATCAACTAAAACGCAAATTATGGCCAAAATTGGACACAAAGTCGAACAAACGAAAACCAACCTATTACCAAATTGTCCAGAATGAAATAATATCCAAAAAATAATATGTGTAATTATTGCCTGTGGATTGATGCTTCAATTGTCCGAGTGCGCGACATATCTGACACTTTTTCAGCAATTTGTTCGGTTGACGGTTAGAAAATCGTTGACAGTTTGCATCTTTTCAGTAGCTGAAACATTTCACTCATTGGAGAAGTGAATCAATAGGGAAGCAAATTCCATCTGTTGCCGGAGGGGAAGGATATTCATTCATTTAAAGTGACAGGGAACAAACGACGAATGACAATAAACTTTATTGGCAATTTCTTTTGGGGATTGTCAAATGAATAGGAAGTTTTGCTGGAGGATTCAGGCTTTATAGGAAGGGAGG
The DNA here is from genome assembly GCA_024500135.1 of Heterodera carotae. Lineage (NCBI taxonomy): Eukaryota > Metazoa > Nematoda > Chromadorea > Rhabditida > Heteroderidae > Heterodera > Heterodera carotae. The sequence goes on from JAKKIK010000203.1 coordinate 18,123, forward strand.
GACAGGGCAAATGCATCTGTTGAGACGGGTAAACCCGGCACATTTGTGTCCCCCGGGGGGTCGAAGTGAGGGAATGAGTGCCACATTTCCATCTGCTCAGTCAGCCTAATATAGGGGACAGCAGCCGACTTAGGAGCAGCAGGCGGGGGAAGACACCCTCAAAAACATTCGTCGATAATGCCAATGCTCATCTTTTGGCTAAGATGAGAAGGGACGGGGAAGTGCCGCGAGATGGTGCAGGGGACGGGGCAATGCTCCCTCAAGCAACAACGCATTTTGGGCGGCTTTTCCTCACTTTGCTATTTTCTCGGGCTATTTCCCGCGCCCCCGCTTTTCCACCCAAATTGCTTGCGGGGAAAGGGGCCGCCGCGGGGAGGGCTATCGCTTCTTCCAATTTATTCATTCATTCATTCATTCCATTCACTCACTCCGACAACAACAAATTCTTTTCTCATTATTTCTTTCCTCTCTTTTTTTTCATTAAAGCAAAAAATGACACGGAAAATAACACCAAAAAGCCCTCTTTTGTGCTATTTCCGTGGCAGTCAAATTTCACGAATTTGCCCTTTTTTAATTTTGGTCGACAATTTCTCTGTTTACATTCCAACAATGAATTCTTACTAATTCGATTGACTTATTCGCCGAGCGATTCGTTCACCTTTTCTACATAAAGTACATGCTGTAAAATAATACCATTCACAGTTTTTTAGCATTTACTGATGGATGAGTCAGTGATTTCTTTTCCTTTTTTCTCTTCAACGAAAAGCATTTTCAACAGACATTGATGAAAAGGCAAAAATGTTGTAATTTTATCACAGAAAATGACGAATTCGGGCATGGTTAGGGGCGACGAACGCGACGATAATGACGGCACCGACAAACGGAGAGTGATCAGAGTGGTGATCAGTGATCATTCATCCGTTCCGTGCTTTTCTTCTAACATTTGGGTGGCCCTTCCCGCACTGATCGCTTTTTGAGGACAAACCGTCAAAAGCCCTCAAAAGCTTTCCCGCCGCCTCCACTCGACAATTTGCCTTTTGCTCCTCCAATTTCTGTTCTCGTTCTCCCATCCCATCACATCAATTTGCTTTTCCAATCCACAATTTTCCGTTTCTTTCGAACATTTCTGCTCTTTCCATCCCAATTTTTATGTTTTATCATTTTATGTAATTTGCCCCCCCCCCCCGTCACCCAACGGTTTCACTTTCTTCATCCATCCATCCGCCGCCGTTTATGCCCACCCACCCACTCAAATCATCATTTTCACCATCACATAATACAATCTTATTTCATTATTATATCAGCTCTCCAGGCAATTTAGTTTTATCATTAAATTTTGAAATATAAGTATAAGCCGTTGTTTAACAAATTAATTCAAAATCCAATGGAAATTGGCAAAGGAAATATTGAACTGACTGACTGATGGAATGAGTGCCCCTCCCGCCTCCGTTATTTTAATCTCAATTGCTCTCTCTCTCTTTTTTTCTCTCTCTCTCTCTTTTTTTCTCTCTCTCTCTCTATCTTTCTCTCTTTCTTTCCTCTCTCTCTTCTATCATTAATATGCAAAACTTAAGCAGAAAAAGCAGTTGATTTGTTTTGTATCTAAGTTTTACCATTCGTCCCATTCACTGTTTTTTTTAGGTCTCACTTTTTTAATTGTCAATTTTTGGCGCAATCATTTTTTTTTTCTTTAGCCGCTTTTTCCGATTACAAAATGCATTCATCCGTTAAGCAGACATTCTCATTCATTCACGATTAGCAGCTTCCACATCAAAACATCATAACATAATGTGAAAGCATCAAATCGTTTTCACTCGGCGTCCTTTTCACAACAAAAAAAAACGAGGAAAAATTTGGGCTAAAAATATGTGAGCATTTTTTTGGGGGAGGGGATTAAATGAAATTGCGGCGATGGATGAGTCAAAATCTCCTTCGATTGGAACATCCCAAAAGTGCTTATTCACACAATGCATCGTCTCATTCGCAAAATTAAACGTTAATTTCTTCGAAAATAATCCCTTTTTTAGTTTTGTTTAGCAGCCGCCAATTCCTCCGGCAAATGCCTAGGGGAATAATCCGAAATTGCATTATTGACAACCGTCACCAAATTAATCGACATTATAATGGACAACAACATTGTCTGCATGGACTTTGCCGTTACTTGCCCACCTCGTCAAGTGGCAGCAAAGTTGCCGATGTCGGCAACACAAAATTCACACCAAACATTTTGGTCCGAACAAAGTCACAGCACTCGGAATGCTTACAACCGGATCTTACCGATTTGTTGAATGAGCTTAGAGAGTGCATTTTGGATGGAAATAATGTGATCGACGAGTTGGAGCAGTTCAAACGAAGCGACGGGGAGAATTTTCACAAGGAATTCCCAGTGAATTGTTCTGCTGCTGCTGAAGAGAATGGAGAGGACGTGAAGAGAAAGAGCACGCAAAAGGTGGTACAATTCGTGAAGCTGGTCAAAAAGCAGTTCGAATTGGGAAGACGCATTGAAAAGGTGTGGTACTTTCTCTCTCTGTTTATTATTTACCCGTGTTTCCTCTAATAGAACCCCTCCCTCCTATTGAATACCCTTACAATTGAACTCCCCCTTCCTTCCGTTTAAATCGCTCCCTCTAATTGACCCCCCCCCCCTTCGGGAGGGTTCCAACAATAGAAGAAACCCCGGTTCTGTTAGGGGTAATACGGTACCCGTTCCTCCTCTGTTGCAGTTGGTGCCGTGTCTGTTCGAAGAGCTTTGTTCCTCTTCCGCTCGTTTGGACGATACGGATGAACATTTGCAAGCTGAGCAAATCCTCTCCAAAAGTTTTGCCAAAGTGTTAGCAATTGTTGTTCGTTATGACATGCTTAAAGCGTCAACGCCCGCGTTGCAAAATGCCTTTAGCCTTTATCGGCAAGTTCAATTTTGGCTATGACGAAATTGGCCTTATTTGTTACAGACGAATAAGTGCGCTTGACAGCACTGTCGGAGGATTTCGTCTGCTGCTTGCCCATCAATCCGATCAGATTTCGTTGTTCCTTGCCCGACCGACCCCAATGTTATGTTCGTTGCTGAACGGATCTGAACGATTCATTGGAAGATGGCATCAGTCAAATCGAAATTTGGCAATTTCTCATTTGACCGGTGCCCTTCTCGTCATTTATAATGTAAGTGCATTTTCGAATCATTTCAATTGTTTGATTGCTGCAGGTGCTTAAGCATATGGTGGAGCGTATTATCAAATGTTTGACGGGTAATCAGCAACAGTTCACTGTTAATCAGCCTAAGACGATGCCCGGACACTTTCTACGCTCCATGGTCGGTGTTCTGTTGCTGTTTGACCATGTTGACAGTCTCGGCGTTTATTCACCCCATTCTCCGTTTGATGTTGTCGAATTCGTCGAGATGACCATTCAAAGTTCGGGAGAGATGGAGGTAAAGAGTGGGGGGGGGGGATAATATTGGGTGTTGAATTTAAAAATTTGAAAAATATTTGTCTTTGCTATCATTTGAGTTTTTGTTTTGTCAAATTATTGTATTAAGAGACGTCAGCTGCTGGCGACACTTCGCTTCTTCTCCAAAAACTTTAACAGTACAAATACGTCCGCCAATATGAGATCAATGCTCAGCGGAGGAGCAGCTCGAAAATGATGTACTATAACTGCTCAGTGAATTTGACTTTTGTTGAATATTCTCATAAATTTGTGTGATGCAAAAATATTAATAAGTTTTCTCAGTGCTGAAGCATTATTACCCTTGAACAAAAACTATTGAAAGTTAATTTGACACAAAAAAGTTATGGCCAAAAAATGAACCAAAAATATCAGTTTTAAGTTTTTTCGGCCATGCTTTTTTGCCCTTTGACTAATCTGCTTTTGCTTGAGGCCGCTTCATCAAATGAGAAGCTTCGTTTGATATGTCAATATTGGCTCAATTCCGGTTTTCTATTTGGACCAGTGATATACTAATTTCGGGAAAGTTAAGTGCCGCTTTTTGATTAAAATTTAACCAAAGATGGGAGGAATGATTAAAAATATATTTTTAAATAATCTAACAAATAAACAATAACTTTCGACGAAAAGCAAAAATGCTGAAATATGCGAAACGAATCCCAGCCTGTTGATACATAAATAGAGAAGAGCAGTAATGTGAGTTGTTGCGATTGTGGATGGTCCCTACATATTTTTCACTTTATCGATCAAAATTTATGTAATTGGAATGGGACATTCATCCATCCCATCCATTCAGTTACCACTTTTGTGACTCCAACATATTTTGGACTATAACTTTTTTGTTATTTGGCAATTTGTTTAAACTTGGTATCACAATCATCCGACCTTCTTTTTGCACAATTCCGGACCCCGAACCCGAACATTTTTCGGTGATATTGTACTTTGGGATTGTCCCCCATATTTTTCGAAAATTTTTTTATAAAAGTCATAAAACAAGTTTCTAGTGGTTTTTAGAGTCGCTGATCCCGAATCCGACATCCAATTCGTGTATTTTCGAATACCGGACCCGAACTCGAACTAATAGTCGAAAATTCAAAAAAAAATTCACAGTCATTTTTTGTCTCAACTCATTCAAACATATGAATTATGTACTTCAAATACATGAAAGCAACAACCTTAGTGACAATTTCACTCGTTTTAAGTGATGTGAGACAAAAATGATTTTGAAAAATTTTGACTTTTTGCCCAAGTGTTCGTGTTTGAGTCCGGGACTCATTGATTTATAAATGCCAAAAGCTTTTCAACATGGTTGGCGGCGATCGGTTGACCGAGCCGAAAACCGGCTTTAGGCCAAACCGAAAACCGGGGGTGTCGGAACAGCGATGCACGAAAAGTTTCGTTTCGTGCTTGGGCGTTCCGATATACGTTTCAAATATTTTTATGTTTTCGTTTGGAAATTTTTGCCAGTTTCATATCGTCACTCTAATTTCTTTTTTTCCGTTTCGTTTAGAAAATTTTTTCGAAGTTTTGTGCGCTTCTGCTGGTTGGAATCTAACCGAAGCTAGGACCCCAGGACTGCCGAACGCCAACACTGCTCCCAAAAAGGTTTCTGTTAGCTATAACGATTTCCGAGAAAACTAAATACGAAATTCGGGGTAGCAATACGAATTGGGGTTATCGTGGTGCGATAGGCGTCATTAGGAAAGTTGTATAATTGCGCCCAATTTCTCGATAAACTACTTTTGCGTCTTGTTTTTGTATCTTGCGGTGTCAATGCCAAGACAGAGTAATAAGCAAACATTGAAAATTTAAGCCAGTTTCAGTGAGTTTCTGACTTAAAAATTTGTAAACAATGGAGAAGAATTGATACCCTCCGGGGTGAAAATTTAAATATTTTAAATGGATCGTTTTTTTTTAAATTCAGAATGCAGAACAATTTCCGAGACTGGGAAATCATTTCCAACGATCCAAATGGACTCGAAGTAACAGAGCAACAACTTATGGCCATATCGAACACTGTGAATAACGAATGGCAGCAGGAACAAAAGGCAAAATTTAATCTGAAATGGAATTTGAACTCTCTTATTTTAGGTTGCCGAAGCTGAAGAGGAACGGATGCTGCTGGGAGAAGAGGAAGCTTCCGTCGGATCTGAGACAATGGACGCCCAAATGGAGGAACAATTGCTCGGAAGCACTGCTGCTGTCGAAACTGATAAGAAAGTTAAATTTTGTTTGGTTTTTGTATAAATTGACAATTTTTCGTTTATTCTTTACGCAGTTTTTGCAAAATTTTTTTGTCATAATGGGGGGCGGATGGGATTTACTCCATCCACTCTGTATTCAACAATTATTAGACAAATCTGATGGTCAATTCGAACAACGAAAAGAGCTGTGATGGTGGTGTCAAAAATGGACGAACAAAAGCGAAGAAGTCATTGTTTGGGGCAAAATGCGAAGAGAACTTGAGGCAATTCCAATTCAAGTGAACAAAAACGGATTCCATTGCCAAATTCTTTTTAAACGGAATTTTCATTTTTTTTTTTCATTCAGTGTGTTTGGTGCCCCATCTGTTGGACCCATCCAATTTGGTGGCGGAATGGACCTCTCACTAATTTCGAGCAAATCGGATACGAGTATAACCAATGAGGCTACGCTGGATAACAATGGAAAGACGGCAAAGGGTTAGAAAAAATGGCATGACACTGAATTTTGTTTACATTTGCACTTTTAGTTAAAAAAACAGTGTCAATTAAAAAAGGCGTCAGCAGCAACAGACGTACTTCTTTGAAACGAAAAATTGTGCAGAATTCTCCGACCAAAAAACTTACGACGAATTTGAAGAAAATGACGGCACAACGAATCGCAGTTGGAGCGAAGAAACGCCGTTCAAAAAGTTTGGACATCGTTTTGAGGAGCAAATGGTGCGTTGTTGAATTGGACTCGGGGTGAAACCGAAACTGATAACGCGCCAATAGATTAAGTTTTCCATAAACTTGTCCAGATCCATAGGTCAGCGAGTTTTTAAACTCCATTGATTGACGGACGACACCCTATTCGTTTCGGGCCAATTAGTTTTTTGCCCGATTCGTTTTTGACTCGATTCGTTTTTATTACCCCGATTCGTTTTCTACCTAAAAATGCTAACTTCACAGAATTTTTTGTAAAAACAAAATAAATTTTGGTTAATTTGTTTTTAGTAGGCCTGGTCTACTATTGAAATTAGCCTTTCTAGGTAGAAAACGAATCGGGGTAATAAAGACGAATCGGGATAATAAAAACGAATAGGGGCAAAAACGAATCGGGTAAAAAACGAATTGGCCCAAAACGAATAGGGTATTTACCTGCTGGACCAGGAACAGTGAATTTCGATTAAATTATACCAACTTACTTACAGGGACACTTCATCGTCGCTTTTGGGCATCACTTCCTCCGATCGCTCCTCAATTTTTGAGGAAAAAATCCAACCGAAAGGGAAGAGAGACAAGGATTCCGACGGGCGGACGTGCACCACTTCGACAAACACAAAAGACACACAAACTTCGACAAAATTCTCTTTTTTCTCATCTACCGGTCAAATGTTGGCAGAACGGGCTCAAACCAATCGCAATGGAAGAGAATTGGACGGAGAAAATGAACCAGACAGTGAACATGGATTTGACGAATTTGATGGGAAGGAGTCGGCTGATGAGCAGGTTAATCATTCAATCACTGGCGCCGGGGATGTCAGACAGAAGAAAAAATTTGGGAAATGAGCGGGAAAAAAGCTCTATTCGACGGGAAAAACTTTGTTTGACAGAGTGAGGACGCTGAAGGGGATGAGTACGATGGTGGCACTGAAGATGGGAACTTTCTTGGGTTGTTCGATCAAAAAGAATCGATACCAAAGTCGAGGCTTAAATCAGACACACAGCGGGACAACAGTCAAAGAATGTCGAGGACTAACACAACAAACTCTTCGGAATCATCGTCAAAAGTCAGCCAAAAATAAAGCTGGGAGGGCTAGTTTTGGCACGCTGAAAATGAGGAGGGGGGGGGGGGTGGTAAACATAATTAGGCATATTTTTAAATTAAGATTTTAGGGAAGAAATTGTTTTTCTTTTAGTTCTATGAAGGCACATCTCCTTACACCGACTTCTCTCCAAAGAGTTGCATTTACATTTTTTTTTTAATTCAAAAATTTCAATTTTGCTTTTTTCAGCGACCCTTTTTGTGTGCCCCGTTCCCCAGACTTTGAATGAGACCGGACTCAAACGTTACTTCCTTCGTTTTGGCGAAATTCGGACGGTCATAGTGCCCTCAAATTCCGCCATCGGTGAACATCGCGGCTTTGGATTTGTGGACTTTTACAGCGAACGATCAGCAAAGGCGGCATATGCCGAAAGAGGAAAAATTTGGGTTGGATTTCTTTTTTTTTCGTAGTTGAATATAATTTTTAGCCCCGTGACGGCGTTAAACCGTTCAATTTATCGTGGTATCGCTCCAAACAGCAATTTTCTCCGCCTGTTCCAGACAACAAAATTTACGTTTTTCAACTTAGCGAAAAATGCACGGAGACCGCACTTTTTGATTATTTTAACCGCTACGGACGCATTGAGCAAGTGCGAATTGGACGCACTGCTAACGGTGATCGCGCTGCGACCATTTACTTTGCAAATTGGCATGGCGCTTCTCGCGCGATCGCCGTCAACCCGAAACACTGCGAATGGCCAATGGTGTCAACGGCAATTGGAGAGGTGGTGGACACTTTAGGGAAGACACGACCAATTTTCATTTCGGCGGGGGGGGGGTGACGGTTTGGTGGGTTAAGTCTCATCCCCTCCCTTTTATTCCAGTCTTCCGCCTCGAATGGTTCGGTGCCGATGAGAAAGTGGGACAAAATTTTCGATTTGTCCAAAAGGTGACTTTTTTTTAAAACCCGATCAATGCATGCCTTTAGCAACTCAACACCGAAAATGGATGCTCAACGTTTGTGCCTTTCCACTCGCCCGTCGAATGACGCACCGGCCACCATCCACAAGCAATTCTTTCCTGACATCCAACGGACGAACACTGTGACACTTTTTTTTTTCTAGTGAACGGCTCATTGGCAAATTTCAGAGACGTCGTTCCCTTTCTGTTGGCCGTTTTCTTTCGAATGGAAGCACATCTTACAATTACCCGCCTGATCAAGAACCATTCACTGATCGCGACGGTCGCTTTTATTGCTGACCAAAATTTTGAAATTTTTCTTTATAGAGATTTATTTGTCTTCCCCTATGAATAACATTGAACAAATGCCGTTTTCGCACAATCGGAGTAACAGCCGCGTGAAGCCCATGTAAATTCATTGTACCAAACATTACGCCATTTTTAATTTTGTTGGGAGAATTAGGAAGAGGGGTCGGGTTGGAAAATAGGCACTATTATTCACAACATTTAGGATTGGCATAAAACGACGTTTTTTGAGCACTTCTTCGTCCGAGGAAGACTTAGCGAAACAGGCATCGCCACGGGAGGGGCGAACGCCCCGCCGTTCCTCCGATGAACAGCGTAAAGTGAAGGCAACATCGCCCGCACCACAGGCGCGCAGAGGTCGTTCGCAGAGGCCAAAAAGGGGAAGGAACAGCGCCGGAGGGGGTAAACCATTTGGGATAGTATATAAATAATGTTTGGTTGCTTATATGTGCGTAATTCTGCCAATTTTTAAGATGCCGCGCCTCCCACCCCTTTGTCGCCCTCTCTGCCTTCTTCCTCCACCTCCTCTTTGGCCTTGGAGATGTCGTCCGCCTCGCAATCATCGGATGAAAATCGTCGCCAAAAGGAGAACATTAGCCATTCCTCCGACTTGACAGCCCGCGACAAACATGGTATGCATTTTTCTTGGTAATCCGTAGTGAAAGTTATTATATAATTTACAGTGCTTTTTACTGAATTTCTTGAATTTTTGGAATGGAAAGAAAAGTCGAAAAAAGTCGCCTGATCCTACATACAATTTTTTTTTTGAGCTTGTTTGAAGTATCTTGAATTATAGTAATACGACAAATTGCCATTTCTCTTTATTTTGACGCTTATTTTTGGTCTCTCATTTTCCTTTAATATTTTGTCTTCTTTTCGCTGATGTCATCACTTATCAATCTCTTTACTTCATTTTTGATCATTGTTTTTTTTTTGCTTGTTTTTGATTGGACTTTGCTCAGTTTGTTATTTTGATTGACGAAAAAATGGAAGCGCGGTGCAAAAATTTGCGTATTACGATTGATTTCGGAGCGGCATATGTTGCCATATAATACATATTTAATACAGACAACAACAATAAATCATTGATAACATACAAAGCATTAATGAATAAATAGGAATTACACGAATTAACTACAAAAAATATTCTGTTCAAAGTAATTTAATGAATCTGATTCCCTTTTTTTCTGTTTAATCTCCTCATTTTTTCTTAGAAGGAAGTCGGAAGGTCTCTGACCTACTCATGAAAGTGGTCAAGAAATGTCGACATTGTCAGTTGTTGCCGTATATCCGTTCGAACTGTCTTTTGCTTCGTCTTTGTCCCCGCAAGGAGTTTCTCTTCTTTTCATCGACCTTCAAAATCTTGTTTTAATGGGGCAACTATTTGTCGTTACCGTATCTCATCTTCCTCCGCTGCTACCGTACTCTTTTCCGAGTGGCATTCGGCGTCCGCTTCATTTGCGGTCGTTGTGGAAGTGGGCGATGCGAGCACATGGCAGTGCCGTCGTCGACCGGCGGATGATCCGTTGTGTGTCTTCGGTGGCGGAGTGTTCAGCAGCGTGGACGACGGCACATTGGGCGTGGGGGGAGTGATTGAGAGCAGAATGGCCTTGAACTTGGCCAACTCGGCATTCAGCATGCCCACTTGTTTCTTCAATTGGCTGTTCTCCTGAACCGGCAACTTTGTTCGCGCATTAATTCCTCGTCCTTGGAATTTGCCCCTTCAGCGCCTTGCCTGTTCCAAATATGTCGCCCTTTGTGCCGTCATTTCCTCCTTCAGCCTTCGCGTGTCCCGCGAACGCTTTGCCGCGTCATTGTTCTTGCGACGTCGTTCGTAGTAAGCTAGGTCCTGAAATTTAGTCTCTTATAATTGTAAATATTTTGATTTTTGTCTATTTTCTCTCCTATCTTCCGGTCATCAATTCCCTCCTTTCCCCTGCCCATTCATCTCATCCATTCGGACATTCATTCCATTGTGCCATCCACCCGTCCAAATGTGCCATTGTGAGCTTTCCCCTGCCATTATCTCTTTGAAAATGATTGAGTATTGCGATTTTATCCTCTCAATTTTCACAAAGAATTGCTAAATCCTCAAAATGGACACCTTTTCCAAATTTCGTTTTTTGCCTCTTTTGTCGCAAGCGCTGTAAATTAAAGGGATAAAATGGCCCTTTTACCTCTCTCATTACCCCATTATCCATCCGATAATGCGAGTGAGGGAATGAATGGGTGAATAGGGGAGAGGGGCCGAGCGAGGCGGTCGGGAGGGGAGGGGGGCAATGACCTGTCGCGTTGTCCCCGAAGAGGTCATCCGGATAATGGGTGGGATCTCGTGGAATGCCCCTCCAAATCCCTCACTCTCGGCATTGTAGGAGAGAGAGTGTAAGAGAATGGGAGGACGGAACAGATTGCGTATGGAGAAGAGGGCTTATGTGAAGGGGAGGGACGAATAATTGGGAGACATTGGAACATTTTTGAATATATAATTAATTATCAGAGAGCTTGGCATTCTTTTTCTATCTTTGATCACATTTCCACACTAAAGCAACACATTAGTTGGTTGTAGCAGAACTGGAATTTTGTCCTAGGAATTGTGACAATACACTGACAATTTTCTGTCGAGAATAAAATTTAATTTGAATGAAATTACTAATTGATATAATTGGCTTAATTACCTTTTTCTCAAGTGGAATTGGTGCCGCCGGCTTTCTCTGCGGGGTCCTTGGCAAAACGATTGGCATTCCGTTGCGTGCCGCCGCTGTCATCGAGCCACTTGTACTGCTGCTGGTCGACAGAGAACTAAGCCGACGCACCAAAGTGTTATTGGTCGGCGAATTTTGAGCCGATTTTTGTGGTTGCTGGGCCACGGACGAGGCCAATGCATTTTGGGCGTTTGGCGGACTCGGCAGAGCGGGCGGAGAAGCGGCGGTCAACGGAAATTTGCCGGATACAGCGGTCAGAGCGGAAAGCAGAGAAGCGGTAGGCACTTCGGTGCTTGAGGGACAGCTGCCGATTGTTGTTGGAAATTCGGAGGTGGTCGAAGTGCCGAAAAGCGAATTCGAATGTTCTAAAAATGTCAGAAAAGGTTGGCTTTGAAGACAAACAGTCCGAAAGAGATGAATTGGATTTTAAAAAGCCCTCTTTTAAAAGAGCCCGCCCCCCCCCCTTCATTAAGGAAAAGATTTAAATTTTGATAAAAGTGGCTAACTAATTGTCATATTGCCACGAAAAAATCAAAAATTTTTAGTATTAGGCGAAAATTAGAAAATCAACTGTTTGAATTAAAACATAATTCTCACCCCCACATAACTTACCACAAAATCCCTCTTTCGCTGATTGGTGAAGAAGTCGCGGACGTTTCGCGGGTGGCGGCGAGTGAATTTGCGTTGCTGGCGAATTGGCCATTTGTCGCTGTTGCTGTCGATTGCGTTGTCGTTGCGGAGTGCCGACTGATGCGGAGGCCAAAAGACTGACCAAAGTTGGCACATTCTCTTCCTTTTGCCTTTTCTCAGCTGAAGCTTCTTCCCCCTCAGGGCCAATGTTATGCGAATGGAGAATATTGGAGAATGCGTTGAAGTTAACCATCGACGGAAGGGACAGTGCCAACGGCGACGCGTTGTTGAACATCGACTTGGCGTGCTGTTCGGAGAGTGCAGCCGCAGCTGCCACCAGCAGAGGGTTCAACGGGCCAATGTTCGGCACAGAAGAAGATTGGCCAGGAAGCAAATGTGCAACATTGGCAAGCGGACCCGCTGATCGAGCGGGGGGAGGGAGTGGCATATATGCACACAAATACATATGAGGCAAAACTCACTGATCAGTGTTTGCAGTGCTGATCCGAATGGATTTGATGCCAAATCTGATGGAGTGAGGCCGTTGGCACTCGCCAATTGACTAACTGTTGCCATATACTGCTTCAAATTGTTGTTCGCATTGGAGGCTGCTTCGATTCCGGCCAAAATGTCCATTCCAACAGATAAGTACAATCTTATCAAAAATGCTATAAGGGGTTTAATTTAGGCAACTTTTACTTTAATGCCTTTAACATAATTCATTAAATTTCAAATGAGTTTGGAGGTTTGTTGGCTAAAAGGTTCATTCATTTTCTCCTCTCTCACTGCAATGGGACGAATTTTGCAGCAGTGAAAGAGTGCATACAGCACATTGCGGCACACAAAAGTGGCTGAGTGATGTGTGCTTGGGGGGTGGTGGTGGTATTGGTGAGGGCGGTCCCGACGAACACTCCCCCAGGGGCAGAGGTCATCCGGGGTCAATCCCCCGATGACCGGACGACCAGCGCCCTGCCCCTCCCTCGTCTTGGCCTTTCCCTTTTTCCCTCCGCCCCAATTTATTCCCTCTCCCTCCTCCGTTTCTCTCTCAAATGCCTGTTGCTCTTCCTCTTGCTCCTCTCCTTTCGCTGTCCATCTCTGATCTGACCCTTCGTTCTCTCGGTTCCCTCTCTCTCCCTGTCTCCTCTCTTTCTGCCATTATCTTTCGTCATTCTCAAATCTTTACGGGTTCATTCCCTTCACTGAAAGGAAAGGAAGGCATTGCCTTTGCCTTTGCCTGAATAATGGGCCCAAATGTTGCGCTGCTCAACAATGAGAAGGGAAATGTGATGTGATTGTGCTATTTATATTATGTTTTTACAGCATTTGAACACATAAAGCACTTTCTTTCTTTCGTCATTTGACAATCGCTCTTAAGCATTTGCATCCTTTGATTTTGCATTTGCCAAAAGTCCAATTGACCTCTGCCGCCTATTGGCCGCCCTATCGTTTGTCTTTCCGTTCGTCCATTCGTTCCTTCTCTCTAATCCGTCTTTTGACCCCATCAATCGGTGGACGAAAACTTGCTCAATAGAATAAATAAATGTGGCCAAGACGCGATGGGCAAATGGCGTGCAGCAGCAGCAGCACAGACTGACTGCCAAGAATGATATGTGCCTAGCAGTGATGCAAACCCGAACCCGAAACCCGAGGTTTTCTAAACCCGAACCTTTTCTCAACCCGTTGCATCACTGGGCCTAGGCCAAGTTGAACGATCAGCGAATTGACGAGGGCATTGGAGCAGAGGCGGGCGACGACGAGTGGGGTGGGGGACAGTGGGGAAGGAAGGGGACAGTGCGTGAGGAAGGGGACAATGCCGGGAGGAGGGGGACAGTGGGGAAGAAGGGGGACAGTGCAGGGAGGAGGGGGAAAGTGCCGGGAAGAGGGGGACAGTGGGGAAGGAGGGGAACAGTGCAGGGAGGAGGGGGAAAGTGCCGGGAGGAAGGGGCAGTGGGGAAGGAGGGGGACAGTGCCGGGAGGAGGGGGACAGTTGGGAAGAAGGGGGACAGTGCCGGGAGGAGGGGAACAGTGCCGGGAGGAGTGGGACAGTGGGGAAAAGGGGGACAGTGCCGGGAGGAGGTGGACAGTTTGGAGGGGGGCAGTAGGGTCATTTCAATACGAAATGCCATCGAAGGAATGAATGGTTGTTGGCATTTTTGCTGATAACTGGGCTACTCGGTAAGGACTGTAAAAAACCTTTCCCTCGGAGTGAAAAGAAATTATTGTTTATCGGAAGCATACCAATGTCTGTACCAATGTTTCTCCAACTTTATACCGTTTCAAATGTCTGATCACTTTTTGGGATTGAATGATATTAATTAAATTTTTACTCATTCAAAATATCGTCAGTTTTGCGCTTTTCCTTGCTGAACAACTGACTTTTTTTGGTTCAACAAAATGTGCCATTTGCTTCTTTGTGCCTGACTGACCTCTGTCATCGTTTTTTGTTCACCAAAAAGTGCAATAAAATGAATGAATGAATGGATATGGACGGACGGACTGATGGATTTGCATTTGGATTTAACAACGGAACAATGGATTTTCCATTTGTTAATTGGCGGTGATCAAAAAGAAAAATTATTCAATTTTTATTTACATATATTCCATTTGCTTTTACTTTTAAGAAATAAACGCTAAAAATAGTCATTTCTCTTTTTTCATTTTCTTTATCCCGGCCATCCTTCCCGATTCTGTTGCGCTTCGGGCGATGGTTTGTCGTCCGTTCGTTGGTCCATTCCATACTTTCAAATAAGGCGTTGCATTCGCTGTTGGCGTTGCGTCACCACACATCAAAGATGGAAGAGGGACGGACAACTGCTGGAGCAAGGGAATGATGGAAAAAGAGTTCGCCGGAGGTTTGCCGGGAGGGGGGCGGATGGCATCGCCGCTCACCGCTCCATCGGTCATCAATCGCAACAGTCCCTTACCCCCCGCCTTTTTCCCCTCTTCGGTGCCCTTGGCCGGTCATTCATTCCGTAACATTTTCTCCATCGCTCGCCATTTCGAGAATAATCGATCGAGAACGGCAGATAAGAAATGCATAAGAAAGAGCGAAGTGATGTCGAGCGGAGGGGGCATATGCTAATGGATGATGTTAATTAATTACAGATTGGGTAATGCATTTTAAGTATATATTTAAATGCCAAAATACTTGGAAATTTCTGCAAAATTCAAAACCATTTTCGCAACCAAATGTTGGGAAAGACAAAATAGGGTATGAAAAAAATGGAATTTTTGGGTGTAGAAGAGAGAGCGAAAAGACGGAATAAACATTTCATAATGTGTTTTACTGCAATTGTTCAAATTATCGCTCATTCCCTTTAATTGCTTTGTATTGCAATTTAAAGTGAAAAGATTGTTGGCACTTTGTCTTTTTTTGGCACCCTTTTAGCCTTTTTGGTAAAAACTTTCCAAGATTGACCTTGGTGTCGCTGTTGTTGCTCCAATTGTGGCGTGTGACAACTCGCCCATTCATTGGCTGATTTGTGGCGGGGCAATCTCTTCCGCCACCGATGGCATTCGTTCATTGTGTGCCCTAATTAGATTTGTTGGCATTCTGTGCTATGCTATGCATTGTGTACATATTTGTTGGCTGTGCTTCAAGTTGGGGGGGGGGGATTAACCTTTTGACCTTCGCTTTCGCTTACATTCCCTCTCTCTTTTTTTTGTCTTGGAGAAAAGTAAACATCGAAGTGCAGCAGAATGGTTGTGACCTCATCGAGTTTGTGGTGCCCCCATTTGTGATGCTATTCATCTCCCACCCACTGGTGTTCAATATTTGGAGAGGGTTTTATTTTAAAATTTGTACGAAAATAAATAATTATAAAAATAAATAAATGATTCATACATTTAGCACTATTTTTGGCTATTGTTTTAAGTACAAATTCATTTTAGGTAGTTTACATTGGCCTCTGTCCCCAGCAGACTGTCGTCCTGTCCTCTCTCAATGATTCTCGGCCACAATGCCAGTGGAGAGAAACCTTCCGTTTTTGCGACAAACGGCAAATGCCTTTTGTGCCAATTCAATAGCTTTTCAAGACGTCCTTGGAATAATAGTCGGCCGAATTTGCATAATTTGCGCTAAAAAATAATGCCGACAACAGCGACCAATCATCCAAAGCTTAAAGCACTTCAACAGAGATTATTCATTCATTATTCATTCTCCGCACCATTCGCTTATTCTGCGCAAGAAGAGACCAGCGAATGGCATTTTGGGAAATGGGGGGGACGGCATTTTTTGGGAGGGGGAGGGGAAGGGGGACAGCATTTTTGGGGAGAGGGACGGCATTTTTGGGGAGGGGACGGCATTTTTGGGGAGAGGGGCGACATTTGGTGGAGGAAGGGGAGGCGGAATTTGGAGTGCGTAGTATCAGTCCCAGAAAAAATAAACAGTTCAAAAAGATTGGAAAGAACGACAAGCAAAAACCAAAAATTACTAAAAACTTATCTTCCTTAATTAATGCGAAAAATTGGAAATATAAAAGACCGGAAAATTTTACATAAAAGGGCAAATAACCGTGACGAGCGATAGTGCACTTGACCTTTCAGCATCACAATTAAGTGAAAATTCGGCTTCGGCATCGGCACCAAAGGAAAAGGGGGGGGGGGGAGGGGGACGAATGGAGAGGACAGACAATCCATTGGCATGATGATAATTATTTGCGCGATGCCACCATTTTCACGACCTCAATGGGACAGAATAATTTTGGTGAATGGGCCGAATGAGTGGGGGGGGGGGGAATTCACACAATGAGGGACTGATCAAAGAATTCCCGCACATTATAATGAAAAGAGACCGTGAGGGGGGGGGGGGGTGGTAAATGAGTAGATTGTTGTCGGTGGTGTAAAGTTATTTTGGGTTCTTATCCTTTTTGTGACCCCCTCGCAAAATTTTTTTTATTAATTTTTTTCTAGGGTAGTTTTAGGCGCTGAAAACGAATATGACGTTTATTTTAAGGTAACTCGTATTTTACGTGAGTTACGTGAAATATTACGTGTAAAATTGAAAATTCAAAAATTAAACAGGAGGCATAAACGCCGTAATATTACGCAAAATTTCACTAAATTCATCAACATTTCGCCGTTTAACAGGCTCAACCAATAGATGAATTTTACAAAGGAGGATAGGAAAAGTGTTGAAGAGTCAAGCCAAGTGTCAGGTCGGGTCCCTTTGGTCGATTTACATTCCTGATTTTTGCAGCGCCAAATGGGAAGCTGTTTTCCTCGCACTTCCCTGGTAGATTGACGCATTTCAGACCCGCAGAAACAATATCGCCCACGGTGAATTATACCGATCAATTCATTGGCGAGTAGTGGGAGAAGAGAATCAAAATTGTGTGGCATTTTTATTAAAAATGATCAACCACGCCATCGCAACAGCAACACTTTATATTGAGTCGATTCAACTGTTCATAGACCAGTGATTGATTAAATTCCATTTAAAAACTTCAGTCACAGATTACACAGCTATTATTATGCTTTCTGTTTAATTTTTGAATTTTCAATTTTACACGTAATATTTCACGTAACTCACGTAAAATACGAGTTACCTTAAAATAAACGTCATATTCGTTTTCAGCGCATTAAATTACCCTAGGAAAAAATTTAAAAAATTTTTTTCGGGAGGGGGTCACAAAAAGGATAAGAACCTTATTTTGAGTTACGGGTAATTTTCAAAGTCAACCAAATTCGAATTTTTTGATCGTCTGAAGAAAGTATGAATAAGCAAAAGCTAAGCGTTAAACAAGGCACAAAATCAACCACATGAAATAGACAAATCCCTACCTTTTCGTTATTTTGAAATTTAAAACTCTCTAAAAAAGGGTTTAACGATTTACAATGCTTAATCATATCTAGCTTCAACAGATATTCGTTTTTGAATGATATTGTTATACATTTTGAAATTGTTACGCCAAAATGACCCGTCGATTTTCGGTCCGGCGGGTGGTAGGGGGAGAATATTGTGAAATGAAAATAAAACAAATTGGTTCGAGAACGAGAGATGCTTCAAGGCAACCGAAGTAGACGCCAAACATTATTTTTGCTCCTTTGGATTTGTTGAGCGACTCAATTGAAGCTTATCTATTTGATTTGTTTGGGTATTTTCCTCATTGATGAGTGGAGAATTTGTCCAAATATGCCTTGATCAAAAAAATGCCGTCGTCCATTCATTCATTTCATTATTTGCCCAAGGGCATTTTGCCAAACGAATTCATTTGAAAAGCGACCGTAGGCATTTAAGCTGAGAAAGGGACGCCAAATAGCATCAACGATGGACGGACCGAATGACAGCTGAGTTGACCCTCAAAATTGCCCCCCGCCGTATGTGCCTTTTTATTGCGTTCGTTTTGCTCATCGCCAATTTAAACAAATGACCAAATGACAATCCATCCGTATAAAAGGTGACCAAACGCACAGCCAAATTCATTCCAACTCATTTCATTCTTACCTTTCTCTCTTTATATATTTAGTCTATTTCTTATGACATAAATTTTCTATTTGTTTATTTATACATAATTCACCTATCCCAAAATGCCGTTCCAATTGCCCTACCCCAAACAAATCATCCCAAATTTACTACAAATCTCTCCGTTCCCTCCCCTTTCGCATTGACTGTTTTCTGTTCATTGTTCGGGTCAGCATATTTTCTCATTGTGAATGTTATTGACCGTGCCACTTCATTCACATGATCGAAATGTGCTGGTCCGCTCAATGGAATTGGTCAACTTCGGAGTTCGACTTTATCCCTGATCCCATCCATATTCGCCAGTAAACCTAACCCCGAACTGTTGGCCTTTATCCTTTTTCAATTTGTGTGTGGACTCTTCGGTGGACTGAATTGGCCGCTTCCGCGTTGTTCACCGGGTGTTCATATGCAAATTGAGTCTGTGATTTGTTTGCTTAACTCTTCGCACGCTGTTGTCCATCAGAACATTTCAAAGATATTTTTGATTCTGGCGGAAGGCCTTTTCGTGAGTCAAATCCGAACAATTCGGGCGATTTGGCACGATGAAGTCCTTTCCCTAGCATCAGAAACAAATTTACCATGCTGAAAAAACTTATGCAGCTTCTACCAGCTTTTCAAATCATTATTGGCAACGATTTGCACTTTTAGGGCCATCCCCCGCCCATATCCTTACAAATTAGTTCAAAATCGCACAGACTAAATGACAATTTGAGATCAAATATGATGGAAACAAGCAATTGGAAAACTGCCTAAGTGTTAGCATATCGCGTTATTGCAAAAAAAAAAAATCCAATTTAATCATCCATCTGTGGCTCTGTCCGTCTTCCAATTCTTGCCCGTCGGTACTTCCCATTACATATGTGACCGCAAATTAATTTTTATCAATAAACGCGCACGCAGTATGTATTGCAAAAAGGGCGCGCCAAAATTATTTTGGAGGCATAAATGCCGCAATGTGCTCCAAAATATCTTCAAATGGATCCGATTTACGATTTTTACACCTTCACGCCAAAAGAATTCGCACAGAGATAGGAGTCAAGCATTTGCCGCCGGAAGGGTTCCGTGCTGTTTTTTGTTGCTGGCTTTTGCTATTCGCCAGCAGGTGGCCAAATAGGATAATTTTTTACTTTTGAGGAGAGGAAAAGAGGGGCATAATAACAATGTATTGTATTGTAAATAGATAAGTTATTTATTCATATGTTGATACAATTTTGATCTTTTCCCTCGCTCTTTTGCAGTTCTGCGCGCGCCTTTTTTGATTTTTAAAAATTAATTTTGCGGTCACATAATGGGAATGTGTACCCCGCCGTTTAATCCATTTCCTTCATGGATTGTTCACCGATTGCCGTCTTCGATGCTTTGCTGTGCCGTTCGGCCTCGTAGTTGTTAATTTCCACAAAAATGCGCTCCATTTCCTTTTTGAATATTTCGACGTCGAATTCGGTGATCAGACTGATCCCGGATGTGTCGTCTTTCTCTGTAAGCACTGCATATCCATCCTCAGTCGGAAGTTCTTCGGGACGAATGATCGCTCTTTGCGCTTCGTTATGTCCTTCCGGCTGCTCATCAGTGGCTGGAACGATCACTTTTACGCGCACTTTCTCCGTCGATTTGATCAGTTTCGGCTCCAGAAAGCCAATCACTGTGAGAGGGTCCGCGGGCGTGAACTGCTGTCCAATGTACGGCCCAACTATTTCTTTCAATTTTTCATAATGCTTCACCAAATTTGAATCCCAATTTTTTCCGGCCGTTCGAAATGCTTCCATGCCTGTAATTCGGAGTCCCATTGACCCAAATTAATTATTATGCTTTATGCAAATTTCCCTTAAATAAGCCAAGGCTTTTACATGGCGCTTTTGATTCAATTATCAAGTCGATCAGTTTTTCGAAGTGTTTTCGATTGATTGATCCCATGTTGAACTGTTTGGCGATCACATGGGCTGAGTAAAGTGTCACCTGCAAAAGACCGTCGGAGGCCATTTGCAACAGTTTGGCAGTTGCATTTCCGTCCATGTCCACGTTATAAGACGAGCGGAGAACAGTACTCTCCGTATCTTTAGGCTTGTCCCATCCGCCCATCAAATGGATTTGGCCAATTGCTTTTGCCAAATCCCTATTATCACTCAAAACGGCGGTCAAATCTGTGGGAGGCGCCAGCACCAAAAAGTGAATCTTCCGACCGTCATTTCTGGCAAGCAAAGTTTTCAATTCATTTTGGAATTCATTTCCATGTGCAGTTACACGGCTGCGACTCTCTTTTTCTGTGGGAAAGCATAGAAATTGTGGGAGTGAAGCAGGAATATAACCGGATTAAGACTTTTTTTTAAAGTCGGAATCCGGACTTCGACTTCCGGTTATGTCCCTGATGGCAGGGGCAATAACTGCTTGTTGATCGGTTTTTATCCCTTACTCTTGAACTCCTCCAGAAGCTGTTCGTCGAGAATGTCCTTCCCCTCACGGTCTCCATACGTCCGTCCGGGCTCCGTCGACTT
This sequence comes from Heterodera carotae, assembly GCA_024500135.1. Classification (NCBI taxonomy): domain Eukaryota; kingdom Metazoa; phylum Nematoda; class Chromadorea; order Rhabditida; family Heteroderidae; genus Heterodera; species Heterodera carotae. The sequence goes on from JAKKIK010000203.1 coordinate 39,068, forward strand.
AAACATCTTCGGGTATTCGTCCGGCATCAATCCCGTCCCCGCGAACACTTTCGCACCTTCCAGTGCCGTGCCCAACAATGCGTGCCGTGCCAACTCCGCCTTTCGTTGTGCGTGTAGCACTGTCGTCCCAATGGCTAACACGCGTTTTGCCAATTGTGAGGCCACCAATGCCAGCGCAATTCGATCATCCGGCTCCATGTCCGTAATAATCACCAAATCCTTATCCTCGAGCTCGCCTAAGGCAACGCTTTTACATTGCCTCGGATGGCCAATCACAGAAAGAAAGAAAGGAATAAGACCAATTGCATATGTAATAATTTTTGGCATTCCAATCACAGAAAGAAAGAAAGGAATAAGACCAATTGCATATGTAATAATTTTTGGCATTATCTTTAAAATTTGTAAAGACAAAAATAATAAATTTGTGCGTATTTTATGACAATGAATATATTTATGCCAATGCCAATGAATTTCGGAGACACTTGCATTTATGAGCATTCAAATTGTAGGTTAGGGGCTAGAGGGATGTTTATCGATTCAAACGCCAGGAAGGAATCTCATAAAAATTTGGCTTTGGCCAGATCATATGGACTTCATTGATTTATCGAGAATTCATAAAAACGGCCGAAAAATGAGATGAATTATGATATGTTTTATGCAGTGTATATGTATATGAGTATTTAATATTACGAATAAAGTTTAAGGCCATTTCTGAAATTCGTAATTTATAAAGTTTGCCAGGGCAATTCTCTCATCGGTTCGACTTTCAGAATTGCGTTTGGCCACGGTCGTCCGGGCAATTCGCGCCGAAAGGGAAGTATGGAGAATGTGCACTAACTGGTAAATATACAATGCGTTTGCCAGTGTCCAATGCTTCCATTTGTGCCATTTGCTCGTCGCCCAATGTGAACCCAAATATGTCAATGTTCTGACGCTGTCTTTGCGCATCGCTCGACCGCGGCACAACAGCGATACCAAGTTGGGTCAAAAAACGCAGTGCGACTTGGGCATTTGACTAAAGCAGAATAAGGACATACAGAGGGAATGAAAAAATATTGTTTGGACTGTCAAAGGTTGGACCTGCGAATTTCTGAATTCCTCCTCTGGCCGTCGGGAAAATTTAAATATGGAACAAGAATAAAGTGATTCAAAAAGGGGCCTTGTCTATCTTTCTATGAATATGAAAAGAAAAATCCATAAGACGGAGGGACTTTTGACCTTTCCAAAAATTAGCTTTTTTCTGTCATAGCCAACCTTTTGAAGACGCGAAGCGATCTCAGAAATGGTCGGATGTTCAAAGACCTTTGGATATTCCGTCTTGCGGAACATATTGTCCGCACTTGAGGCCAAAGGGCATGAAGCAACAAAATGTATGCCATTGTTTTGGCAAAATGCCCGCAATTTTTTCTGTTGGAAGAACGGGTGGCACTCCGTCTAAATTTACTTTTGGCTTTAAAGTCTCGCAAAAATGCCAATGTAGGAATTTGATTTGGGTTTTTACCTGCAAAGCGCAGGGTCTGATGCTGCAATTGTCGAAGATTCGTTGGATTTGGGACGAATTGAAATTGGAGACGCCAATGGACCGAACTTTGCCAACGGCCACCGTATTTTCCAATGCTCGCCATGTCTCCAAAAAGTCCACATCGGACAGAAACACTTTCTGACCCGATTCATCCTTGGGCAACAATTCAGCGCCCTCTCTGTAACCAATCGGCCAATGAATCAGACAAAGGTCCAAATAACTGACAAATGGAAAGGAGGAAAAGCATATTATTGAACATAAATAATTAATGAATTTTTTGTTTTTTTTATTGGCACTCACTCAATGCCGAGCTGTGCCAAAATTGTGTCAACATTTGCAAGTGCAGCGTCATAACTGTGGAAAGTGTTCCACACTTTGCTCGTAATGAACAATTCTTCACGCTAATAAAGTAAAAATGGAATTTTTGTAAATGTTTGTATTTAAAATAGTTGCAATAACTTCTCCGATCGCACTTTGATTTCCCCCGCTTGGATCATCTCTTTAAGCGCATTGCCAATCTCTTCTTGGTTTTGGTAAATGAATGCGCAGTCCAAATGACGATATCCATTTCGAATGGCATTCTTCACAATTCCGTTAACCTCTGACGGTTTGCACATCCACGTGCCAAAGCCGATTTGCGGCATGGGATAGCCCGAATTAAGTGACAGCGAAGGCACGCTTGAAGAGGCGGAAGCCATTCAGTTTAAAAAATCACTAAAAAAGTCTGAAAATTAGAATTCGATTTTTTGGTCCCTTTTTAACAGCCCTACAAATGACTTTTCATGAAAAAGTAACAAAACAGAATGGAATCGAACCGAGAAAGCCCAATCGGAGTCTGTAGTACTACCCACTAGCTAAGGAAGTATGCAAAAAAAAAATTAAATAACTTTCTGTCGCCTAAAATATTAATAAATCTTTAGGGAGTATTAGGAGTTAAGGCCATCATTAGGGGATTGATTTTTACGTTCGGAAAACCGAATTTGCAACCCGAAACCGAAGTCAAAAAACCCGAAATTTCGGCCGAGTCACTACTAATTGCCACTCCATTAATTATTGTGGTACTTATACAGTTTACACCCCATAAAATTTTATTTTTAATAAAAACGTGTTTCCAGGGGTTTTCGGGGTCGCTAGCCACGAATACGGCATCCA